>CAJUXJ010002524.1:0-30567 GCA_910589775.1 Avena eriantha
GATCCATATGTGGTATGTGAAAAGAACACACATGCAATGACTCTTGTTGTTGTTAGTAACAAGAACACACATGCAATTACACTAGCGGATCCATGTGTGGTCTCTAAAGAGAACACACATTTCAATGACACTGGTGGATCCATAAGTGGTATGTGAAAAGAACACACATGCAATGACACTGATGGATCCATATGTGGTATGTGAAAAGAACATACATGCAATGACTCCAGTTGTTGTTATTAAAAGAACACACATGCAATGACACTAGTGGATCCATAGGTTGATTGTGAAAAGAGCACACATGAAATGACACTAGTGGATCCATATGTGGTATGTGAAAAGAACACACATGTAATGACTCTAGGTGTTGTTAGTAAAAAGAACACACATGCAATGACACTGGTGGATCCATGTGTGGTCTCTAAAGAGAACACACATTTCAATGACACTAGTGGATCCATATGTGGTATGTGAAAAGAACACACATGCAATGACACTGGTGGATCCATAGGTGGATTGTGAAAAGAGCACACATGCAATGACACTGGTGGATCCATATGTGGTATATGAAAAGAAGAAACATGCAATGACTCCAGTTGTTGTTAGTAAAAAGAACACACATTGAATGACACTGGTGGATCCATGTATGGTCTCTAAAGAGAACACACACTTCAATGACTCTGGTTGTTGTTACTAAAAAGAACACACATGCAATGACACTGGGGGATCCATGTGTGGTCTCTGAAGAAAACATAGATACAATGACTCTGGTTGTTATTAGTAAAAAGAGCACAGATGCAATGACACTGGTGGATCCATAGGTGGATTGTGAAAAGAACACACATGCAATGACACTGGTGGATCCATATGTGGTATGTGAAAAGACACACATGCAATGACTCTGGTTGTTGTTAGTAAAAAGAGCACACATGCAATGACACTGGTGGATCCATAGGTGGATTGTGAAAAGAACACACATGCAATAACACTAGTGGATCCATATGTGGTATGTGAAAAGAACACACATGCAATGACTCGGGTTGTTGTTAGTAAAAAGAACACACATGCAATGACACTGGTGGATCCATGTGTGGTCTCTGAAGAGAACACACATTTCAATGACACTGGTGGATCCATATATGGTATGTGAAAATAACACACATGGAATGACACTGGTGGTTCCATATGTGGATTGTGAAAAGAGCACACATGCAATGACACTAGTGGATCCATATGTGGTATGTGAAAAGAACATACATGCAATGACTCCAGTTGTTGTTAGTAAAAAGAACACACATGCAATGACACTAGTGGATCCATGTGTGGTCTCTAAAGAGAACACACATTTCAATGACACAGGTGGATCCATATGTGGTATGTGAAAAGAACACACATGCAATGACTCTTGTTGTTGTTAGTAACAAGAACACACATGCAATTACACTAGCGGATCCATGTGTGGTCTCTAAAGAGAACACACATTTCAATGACACTGGTGGATCCATATGTGGTATGTGAAAAGAACACACATGCAATGACACTGATGGATCCATATGTGGTATGTGAAAAGAACATACATGCAATGACTCCAGTTGTTGTTATTAAAAGAACACACATGCAATGACACTAGTGGATCCATAGGTTGATTGTGAAAAGAGCACACATGAAATGACACTAGTGGATCCATATGTGGTATGTGAAAAGAACACACATGTAATGACTCTAGGTGTTGTTAGTAAAAAGAACACACATGCAATGACACTGGTGGATCCATGTGTGGTCTCTAAAGAGAACACACATTTCAATGACACTAGTGGATCCATATGTGGTATGTGAAAAGAACACACATGCAATGACACTGGTGGATCCATAGGTGGATTGTGAAAAGAGCACACATGCAATGACACTGGTGGATCCATATGTGGTATATGAAAAGAAGAAACATGCAATGACTCCAGTTGTTGTTAGTAAAAAGAACACACATTGAATGACACTGGTGGATCCATGTGTGGTCTCTAAAGAGAACACACACTTCAATGACTCTGGTTGTTGTTACTAAAAAGAACACACATGCAATGACACTGGGGGATCCATGTGTGGTCTCTGAAGAAAACATAGATACAATGACTCTGGTTGTTATTAGTAAAAAGAGCACAGATGCAATGACACTGGTGGATCCATAGGTGGATTGTGAAAAGAACACACATGCAATGACACTGGTGGATCCATATGTGGTATGTGAAAGACACACATGCAATGACTCTGGTTGTTGTTAGTAAAAAGAGCACACATGCAATGACACTGGTGGATCCATAGGTGGATTGTGAAAAGAACACACATGCAATAACACTAGTGGATCCATATGTGGTATGTGAAAAGAACACACATGCAATGACTCGGGTTGTTGTTAGTAAAAAGAACACACATGCAATGACACTGGTGGATCCATGTGTGGTCTCTGAAGAGAACACACATTTCAATGACACTGGTGGATCCATATATGGTATGTGAAAATAACACACATGGAATGACACTGGTGGTTCCATATGTGGATTGTGAAAAGAGCACACATGCAATGACACTAGTGGATCCATATGTGGTATGTGAAAAGAACATACATGCAATGACTCCAGTTGTTGTTAGTAAAAAGAACACACATGCAATGACACTAGTGGATCCATGTGTGGTCTCTAAAGAGAACACACATTTCAATGACACAGGTGGATCCATATGTGGTATGTGAAAAGAACACACATGCAATGACTCTTGTTGTTGTTAGTAATAAGAACACACATGCAATTACACTAGCGGATCCATGTGTGGTCTCTAAAGAGAACACACATTTCAATGACACTGGTGGATCCATATGTGGTATGTGAAAATAACACACATGGAATGACACTGGTGATTCCATATGTGGATTGTGAAAAGAGCACACATGCAATGACACTGGTGGATCCATATGTGGTATGTGAAAAGAACATACATGCAATGACTCCAGTTGTTGTTAGTAAAAGAACACACATGCAATGACACTAGTGGATCCATAGGTTGATTGTGAAAAGAGCACACATGAAATGACACTAGTGGATCCATATGTGGTATGTGAAAAGAACACACATGTAATGACTCTAGTTGTTGTTAGTAAAAAGAATACACATGCAATGACACTGGTGGATCCATGTGTGGTCTCTAAAGAGAACACACATTTCAATGACACTAGTGGATCCATATGTGGTATGTGAAAAGAACACACATGCAATGACACTGGTGGATCCATAGGTCGATTGTGAAAAGAGCACACATGCAATGACACTGGTGGATCCATATGTGGTATATGAAAAGAAGAAACATGCAATTACTCCAGTTGTTGTTAGTAAAAAGAACACACATGCAATAACACTGGTGGATCCATGTGTGGTCTCTAAAGAGAACACACACTTCAATGACTCTGGTTGTTGTTACTAAAAAGAACACACATGCAATGACACTGGGGGATCCATGTGTGGTCTCTGAAGAAAACATAGATA
Organism: Avena eriantha; assembly: GCA_910589775.1. Lineage (NCBI taxonomy): Eukaryota > Viridiplantae > Streptophyta > Magnoliopsida > Poales > Poaceae > Avena > Avena eriantha. Next base: position 3,531 of record CAJUXJ010002524.1, read on the forward strand.
CAATGACTCTGGTTGTTATTAGTAAAAAGAGCACAGATGCAATGACACTGGTGGATCCATAGGTGGATTGTGAAAAGAACACACATGCAATGACACTGGTGGATCCATATGTGGTATGTGGAAAGACACACATGCAATGACTCTGGTTGTTGTTAGTAAAAAGAGCACACATGCAATGACACTGGTGGATCCATAGGTGGATTGTGAAAAGAACACACATGCAATAACACTAGTGGATCCATATGTGGTATGTGAAAAGAACAAACATGCAATGACTCGGGTTGTTGTTAGTAAAAAGAACACACATGCAATGACACTGGTGGATCCATGTGTGGTCTCTGAAGAGAACACATATTTCAATGACACTGGTGGATCCATATATGGTATGTGAAAATAACACACATGGAATGACACTGGTGGTTCCATATGTGGATTGTGAAAAGAGCACACATGCAATGACACTAGTGGATCCATATGTGGTATGTGAAAAGAACATACATGCAATGACTCCAGTTGTTGTTAGTAAAAAGAACACACATGCAATGACACTAGTGGATCCATGTGTGGTCTCTAAAGAGAACACACATTCCAATGACACAGGTGGATCCATATGTGGTATGTGAAAAGAACACACATGCAATGACTCTTGTTGTTGTTAGTAACAAGAACACACATGCAATTACACTAGCGGATCCATGTGTGGTCTCTAAAGAGAACACACATTTCAATGACACTGGTGGATCCATATGTGGTATGTGAAAAGAACACACATGCAATGACACTGATGGATCCATATGTGGTATGTGAAAAGAACATACATGCAATGACTCCAGTTGTTGTTATTAAAAGAACACACATGCAATGACACTAGTGGATCCATAGGTTGATTGTGAAAAGAGCACACATGAAATGACACTAGTGGATCCATATGTGGTATGTGAAAAGAACACACATGTAATGACTCTAGTTGTTGTTAGTAAAAAGAACACACATGCAATGACACTGGTGGATCCATGTGTGGTCTCTAAAGAGAACACACATTTCAATGACACTAGTGGATCCATATGTGGTATGTGAAAAGAACACACATGCAATGACACTGGTGGATCCATAGGTGGATTGTGAAAAGAGCACACATGCAATGACACTGGTGGATCCATATGTGGTATATGAAAAGAAGAAACATGCAATGACTCCAGTTGTTGTTAGTAAAAAGAACACACATTGAATGACACTGGTGGATCCATGTGTGGTCTCTAAAGAGAACACACACTTCAATGACTCTGGTTGTTGTTACTAAAAAGAACACACATGCAATGACACTGGGGGATCCATGTGTGGTCTCTGAAGAAAACATAGATACAATGACTCTGGTTGTTATTAGTAAAAAGAGCACAGATGCAATGACACTGGTGGATCCATAGGTGGATTGTGAAAAGAACACACATGCAATGACACTGGTGGATCCATATGTGGTATGTGAAAAGACACACATGCAATGACTCTGGTTGTTGTTAGTAAAAAGAGCACACATGCAATGACACTGGTGGATCCATAGGTGGATTGTGAAAAGAACACACATGCAATAACACTAGTGGATCCATATGTGGTATGTGAAAAGAACACACATGCAATGACTCGGGTTGTTGTTAGTAAAAAGAACACACATGCAATGACACTGGTGGATCCATGTGTGGTCTCTGAAGAGAACACACATTTCAATGACACTGGTGGATCCATATATGGTATGTGAAAATAACACACATGGAATGACACTGGTGGTTCCATATGTGGATTGTGAAAAGAGCACACATGCAATGACACTAGTGGATCCATATGTGGTATGTGAAAAGAACATACATGCAATGACTCCAGTTGTTGTTAGTAAAAAGAACACACATGCAATGACACTAGTGGATCCATGTGTGGTCTCTAAAGAGAACACACATTTCAATGACACAGGTGGATCCATATGTGGTATGTGAAAAGAACACACATGCAACGACTCTTGTTGTTGTTAGTAACAAGAACACACATGCAATTACACTAGCGGATCCATGTGTGGTCTCTAAAGAGAACACACATTTCAATGACACTGGTGGATCCATATGTGGTATGTGAAAAGAACACACATGCAATGACACTGGTGGATCCATATGTGGATTGTGAAAAGAGCACACATGCAATGACACTGGTGGATCCACATGTGGTATGTCAAAAGAACAAACATGCAATGACTCCAATTGTTGTTAGTAAAGAGAACACACATGCAATGACACTGGTGGATCCATGTGTGGTATCTGAAGAGAACACACATTTCAATGACTCTGGTTGTTGTTAGTAGAAAGAACACACATGCAATGACACTAGTGGATCCATGTGTGGTCTCTGAAGAGAACATAGATGCAATGACTCTGGTTGTTATTAGTAAAAAGAGCACACATGCAATGACACTAGTGGATCCATAGGTGGATTGTGAAAAGAACACACATGCAATGACACTGGTGGATCCATATGTGGTATGTGAAAAGACACACATGCAATGACTCTGGTTGTTGTTAGTAAAAAGAGCACACATGCAATGACACTAGTGGATCCATAGGTCGATTGTGAAAAGAACACACATGCAATAACACTAGTGGATCCATATGTGGTATGTGAAAAGAACACACATGCAATGACTCTGGTTGTTGTTAGTAAAAAGAACACACATGCAATGAGACTGGTGGATCCATGTGTGGTCTCTGAAGAGAACACACATTTCAATGACTCTGGTTGTTGTTAGTAAAAAGACCACACATGCAATAACACTGGTGGATCCATATGTGGTATGTGAAAAGAACACACATGCAATGACTCCAGTTGTTGTTAGTAAAAAGAACACACATGCAATGAGACTGGTGGATCCATGTGTGCTCTCTGAAGAGAACACACATTTCAATGACACTGGTGGATCCATATGTGGTATGTGAAAATAACACACATGCAATGACACTGGTCGATCCATAGGTGGACTATGAAAAGAGCACACATGCAATGACACTGGTGGATCCATATGTGGTATGTGAACAGAACACACATGCAATGACTCCAGTTCTTGTTAGTAAATAGAACACACATGCAATGACACTAGTGGATCCATGTGTGGTCTCTGAAGAGAACACACATTTCAATGACACTACTGGATCCATATGTGGTATGTGAAAAGAACACACATGAAATGACTCAAGTTGTTGTTAGTAAAAAGAACACCCATGCAATGACACTGGTGGATCCATATGTGGTATGTGAAAAGAACACACATCCAATGACTCTGGTTGTTGTTTGTAAAAAGAACACACATGCAATGACACTGGTGGATCCATAGGTGGTCTTTGTAGAGAACACACATTTCAATGACTCTGGTTGTTGTTAGTAAAAAGAACACACATGCAATGACACTAGTGAATCCATGTGTGGTCTCTGAAGAGAACACACATTTCAATGACTCTGGTTGTTGTTAGTAAAAAGAACACAAATGCAATGACACTGGTGGATACATGTGTGGTCTCTGAAGAGAACACACATGCAATGACTCTGGTTGTTAGTAAAAGGAACACACATGCAATGACACTGGTGGATCCATAGGTGGATTGTGAAAAGAGCACACATGCAATGACACTGGTGGATCCATATGTGGTATGTGAAAAGAACACACAGGCAACAACTCTGGTTGTTGTTAGTAAAAAGAACACACATGCTATGACACTAGTGGATCCATAGGTGGATTGTGAAAAGAGCACACATGCAATGACACTGGTGGATCCATATGTGGTATGTGAAAAGAACACACATGTAATGACTCTAGTTATTGTTAGTAAAAAGAACACACATGCAATGACACTGGTGGATCCATGTGTGGTCTTTGAAGAAAACACACATTTCAATGACACTGGTGGATCCATATGTGGTATGTGAAAAGAACACACATGCAATTACACTGGTGGATCCATAGGTGGATTGTGAAAAGAACACACATGCAATGACACTGGTGGCTCCATATGTGGTATGTGAAAAGAAAACACATGCAATGACTCCAGTTGTTGTTAGTAAAAAGAACACACATGCAATGACACTGGTGGATCCATGTGTGGTCTCTGAAGAGAACACACATTTCAATGACACAGATGGATCCATATGTGGTATGTGAAAAGAACACACATGCAATGGCACTGGTGGATCCATAGGTGGATTGTGAAAAGAGCACACATGCAATGACACTGGTAGATCCATATGTGGTATGTGAAAAGAACAAACATGCAATGACTCCAGTTGTTGTTAGTAAAAAAGAACACACATGCAATGACACTGGTGGATCCATGTGTGGTCTCTAAAGAGAACACACATTTCAATGACTCTGGTTGTTAGTAAAAAGAACACACATGCAATGACACTGGTGGATCCATGTGTGGTCTCTGAAGAGAACACACATTTCAATGACACTGGTGGATCCATATGTGGTATGTGAAAATAACACACATGGAATGACAGTGGTGGTTCCATATGTTGATTGTGAAAAGAGCACACATGCAATGACACTTGTGGATCCATATGTGGTATGTGAAAACAACACACATGCAATGACTCCAGTTGTTTTAGTAAAAAGAACATACATGCAATGACACTGGTGGATCCATGTGTGGTCTCTGAAGAGAACTCACATTTCAATGACTCTGGTTATTGTTAGTAAAAAGAACACACATGCAATGACACCGGTGGATCCATGTGTGGTCTCTGAAGAGAACATAGATGCAATGACTCTGGTTGTTATTAGTAAAAAGAGCACACATGCAATGACACTGGTGGATCCATAGGTGGATTGTGAAAAGAACACACATGCAATAACACTGGTGGATCCATATGTGGTATGTGAAAAGACACACATGCAATGACTCTGATTGTTGTTAGTAAAAAGAGCACACATGCAATGACACTGGTGGATCCATAAGTGGATTGTGAAAAGAACACACATGCAATAACACTGGTGGATCCATATGTGGTATGTGAAAAGATCACAAATGCAATGACTCTGGTTGTTGTTAGTAAAAAGAACAAACATGCAATGACACTGGTGGATCCATGTGTGGTGTCTGAAGAGAACACACATTTCAATGACACGGGTGGATCCATATGTGGTATGTGAAAATAACACACATGGAATGACACTGGTGGTTCCATATGTGGATTGTGAAAAGAGCACACATGCAATGACACTGGTGGATCCATATGTGGTATGTGAAAAGAACACACATGCAATGACTCTAGTTGTTGTTAGTAAAAAGAACACACATGCATTGACACTAGTGGATCCATGTGTGGTCTCTAAAGAGAACACGCATTTCAATGACAATGGTGGATCCATATGTGGTATGTGAAAAGAACACACATGCAATGACTCTGGTTGTTGTTAGTAAAAAGAACACACATTCAATGACACTGGTGGATCCATAGTTGGATTGTGAAAAAAGCACACATGCAATAACACTGGTGGATCCATATGTGGTATGTGAAAAGAACACACATGCAATGACTCTAGTTGTTGTTAGTAAAAAGAACACACATGCAATGACACTGGTGGATCCATGTGTGCTCTCTGAAGAGAACACACATTTCAATGACACTGGTGGATCCATATGTGGTATGTGAAAATAACACACATGCAATGACACTGGTTGATCCATAGGTGGATTGTGAAAAGAGCACACATGCAATGACACTGGTGGATCCATATGTGGTATGTGAACATGTAACTACCTCGGTGAATTACGCTCTTAGTTACATGCCTGGATGAACGAAAGTGGTTAAAATAGTACGGTGGGGCCTAGGGCCACTCACGGTAGTCCTTTCGGCCGTCCTAACCATTTTCAGACATCGGGACAAGAACGAGCGGCGTAATCGGCAGGCGAAGGGATCAACTACATACACAAATGAGTATGTATGCAAGCCACATACAATAGTCCCCAGAGCCATTCCATCTAAAAGAAATAGAAATATTGCAACGCCATACGGCAAGATTCAAATGTCCTAGATAGATATAATAATTTAGGATAGCTCCTCATACATCACACATCAGAGTATCAGGCGGAAGCGGAAAACAAGATCCGAGTACGGATAAGAAGCAAATCGGCATAAGATGCCCCATAAATAAACACATCCCGCCCACAGATCTCACGGATCCCCGTTCCCGGAATCTCTACACTGAATGATCGTTGCCAACATCATCTGTCTCTTCCACCCAGTATCAATCTTGCGGGTACACCTGTTCATCTGAATCAAATAATTTATCGTGTGAGACCCTAGGGGTACTCAGCAAGTCTTTATGCCACTAAAGGGGACACTACCTGGGGTGACGCAATTGCAGCAAAAGATAATATTTAACAATTCTATAGATACTCACTAACCATCCGCCTAACCAAATGATAGACGGATGTCCGTTAATCAAGAACAACAGTTATAACAGTATAATTAACAGATCCATCCTCCTCCTCGCTTACCAACGAGGAAGCGGACGAACAACCCCCATCATCCGTTGGCAGTTTTATTAACCATTCCATCAGCATTGCACTATTTACTAGTCAAGTACTTAGTCACAATATTGGTGGCCTGGTTTGAAACGATATTGTGCCAAGTATGTCTCGGAGTGTGACGTTTGTCGTAGGGTTAAAGCTGTCCATCAGAAACCTTCCGGTCTTCTACAGCCATTGAAGCCTCCGGAATGGAAATGGGAGAAAGTAGAGATGGACTTCATCACTGGTTTTCCAAGGTCACAGAAGGGCAATAATTCAATCTTTGTTGTCATTGACAGGCTTTCCAAAGTAGCTCACTTCTTTCCAGTCAAGGAAACAGTTTCTGCAATTCAGTTGGCTGAGCTATATATCAATATAATTGTCTCTCTGTATGGAGTTCCTTTGAGATCAGTTTCGACCGTGGAAGTATCTTCACTTCCAAGTTCTGGGGAAGTTTCCAAAATGCTTTGGGAACAAAACTAAACTTCAGCACAGCTTACCATCCTCAGTCGCAAGGACAAGTTGAAAGGATCAATCAGATTCTGGAAGATATGCTCCGTGCTTGCGTTATCTCTTTCGGCATGAAGTGGGAAGAATGTTTTCCTTATGCTGAATTCTCTTACAACAACAGCTTCCAGAAAAGTCTAAAGATGGCACCATTTGAGGCTCTCAATGGTCGCAAATGCAGAACTCCAATTGGTTCGTTGGGCGCAGGTGAAAGAATATTGTTTGGCCCCGACATTGTAACTCAAGCGGAGGAGAAAGTTCACATCATTCTTGAAAATTTGAAGATTGCTCAAAGTCGCCAGAAAAGCAATTATGACAGAAAGCACACGGACATGGAGTATGTCCCTGGTGATCTCGTTTACCTTCGTGTCACTCCCATGAGAGGCACGCACCGCTTTGGTATCAAAGGAAAGCTGACTCCTAGATACATCGGTCCTTTCAAAATTCGTGGAAGAAGAGGAGAAGTTGCTTATGCTCTTGAGCTCCCTGAACAACTCAAAGTCCATGATGTTTTCCACATCTCTCAACTCAAGAAGTGCTTCAAGGATCCCGGCAGGACCGTGGACCATGAACTCATTAATCTCCAAGAAGATTTGTCTTATCAAGAACACCCCATAAAAATTCTTGAAGTCGTAGAAATAAGGACTCGCAGCAAGTCCATCAAGTTCTGCAAGGTGCAGTGGTCGCACCATTCCGTTGATGAAGCCACTTGGGAACGTGAAGATGAGCTCCGTGCCAAGTATCCTACCCTCTTTGAGTCTTCTTCTTCTTCCTAGAATCTCGGGGCGAGATTCCTGTTTAGTGCGGGAGAGTTGTAGCATTCCAATTGTCTAACAATTGTAATGCTACTTGGTCTAGTAAGATATTGGCTACTTCCTATATATAATTGTTGCATCATAATTATATCATGCTCATGTCATCATGCCACCTTGCATTTGAGCATCATATGAAACCCTGGTTCTTTGGTTCTTCTCTCATATGCACTATTAATTGTATTTGCTTCTTGATATTGTATTTGGTTATTGATATATTGTTAAACGCCCAAGTTGAGTTGGGGGCATATCCTTTATTTCAATTCCACCACCTTTCTTTGTCACCACTTTATAATTCCACCATCCTATTAGTCCATGAGCTTGTTTGTCTTTCTTTTGATTTTATCTAGCTCATGGGAAATAGGGTGGATCTAGTTCTTTAAATCCTCTTGCTTGGCCTTTTTCTCCACTTCTTGGGAATGCATTAGAATAATACCATATCATTACTTTTGTTCTCACAAAATAAATCATGACTTTTATTATTTTTGCATGGGCCATGCAACCATCATCACCACCCTTGTCCCAGGGGTTTTCCTTTGTTTTAGTGGTCCATTCTTGGTGGGATCATCTACATATCTCTCCACCATCTCCATATCCTCACCTACACCATTTTATTCTTTTTCATTCATTATGCAAGTGAGGCCTTTTTCCCATAAGCTTTTTCCTTCTCTTTTCTTGATTACTTTTTCATCTCATCTTAGCCTAAATCCAAGCCCTCCCCTCACTCCCTAGCTAGCCCTGTTCCATTATTCAAAATATGCAGAAACTTCCAAAATGAATATTTCTTGGGCTTGTTTAAATCTGCAACAAATCAAAATAAAAATCAAAACAGATAATAAAACAAAAAGAAATAAAAAGGAGAAAAACTTTACCTGCAGCTCAGCCAGCAGCCCAGCAGCAGCCTCCCTACCTGTCCACGGCCCAGCAGCAGCGCCGGACCGCGGCCCAACCACCTCCCCAACCCGTACCGCTTCGCCGTCGCCTCGCGCTGTTCCTCTTCCCCCTCCGTCTGACGCCGTTTGCCCTCTCTCTCTCAGCCGCAGACGGAAAGCAGCGGCGAGGAGTAGGTGGTCGTTCCCCGCCGTCTGCTGCGTCAGCCCACGCCTCCCGCACGCCAGCCCTCCTCCTTATCCTCGTGCCGAGCCGCTTTCTCCCTAACCCTAGCTGCCTGCCCGTTCCTCTCTTTCTCTCCTCCGCGTGCCGTCGCCAGTCTGAGAGCCGCGTCGCCGTTGCCGTCCTCGCCGGTGACCGGGAACACGCCGGGGAGCGTCGCCGCAGACCGTGGAGTCGATCCCGCCCGCTGGGAGACGCCAAGCTCGCCGTAGCCGCCCCTCGCCGGCGAACAGCACACCACCGCAGCAGCCCCGCCGTCCCCCTCCGCTCCGACTACCTCCTGCCCCGATTCTAGTGGGAATCGATCAAGGTGAGCCCCCCTCGTTCCCTCCCGTTTTCCTCCCACCGGTGGACTGGCCCGCCACCGCACAGACCCAGCCTGTAGCTCCCCCTCGGTTCCCCGACGAGCCCCGTCCAGCACAGCCCGCCGCCGACGAACCTTCCTGAACAAGATCCGTAGCTGGCGCTGCCCTCTCTCGTTTTCGTTGTTACGGCCAGGTCTATCTCGCCGCGGATGCGACGCCACCCTCGCTGGAACATCTCGCCGTCGTCAGTCGTCGTCGAGGTTCAGAGAACCAGATTCAGTCAGAGCTCGCGCGGCCATTTTGCGAAAAGAACCCCCGCGCTTTTGTCGATCACGCCCAGGTCCCTAGCAGCCCCAGTGTCCCCACCTGTCAGCCGCCTGGCAACTTGCAGAAAACCCCCCAGCATCCCCGGCCCTCAACCCGCACTCCTTCCCCGCTGTGCGACGTGGTTCACCCATGCCCCCTCGCTGTCACGTGGGACCTGCTTCACTGTCGGGCCCGCATGTCAGCGCCTGGGCTGGCTAAGCCGCGGTAGCAAAGGATTTTTCTCGCGCGCGTGGCCCCAGTCCGCATTGGCCCACCCGTTAGTGGCTATGGCTGGGTCGAGCTGAGTAACAAAAGACTGCCCAGTTGTCTGTTTTAATTAAACCGTTTCCAAAATTGATTTAAAATTCAAATTCAACAGATTTAAATAACTTTTCAAATATAAATCCAAATAATACAAATAATATATGTTTTGGAATCAGAAAAATGTGAGGAATTCAAATATGCCATTAAAAATATGTTTTGCGCACTTTAAAATTTCGAGATGATTAAAATTACAATAAAAGACCATTTTCCTTAATTAATTAATAACTTTAATTCTACAACTCCAAATTTGACAAATAATATGTCTAAATCGATCAGCGAGACGAGCCCGTTCTATCTAAGCAGTCCTTGTTCTGAATTGAAGCATGCATCATGTCATTCTTATAAATCTGAACTATTTATGGCAATAAAAATTGGACTAAATAAAGAATAAAATGCTTTAATTCTTGCACCACACCTCACCCTTGCCATGCTACTTTAATGCCATGTAAATTGTGCATCATTCATCATGGCATGCTTGTTTGCTTGTCGCATTTTAATTCATATGCTTGTGCACTTTATTTATGTTGGCCCTTGTTTGTTTGGTTCTTCTTCGAATAGACGCCCAACAGGAGAATTATCAGGAAACATCGGAGTACTACCCAGATCCATCTCTCGCTTCAACTGAGCTGCCAGGCAAGCACTACCACATGCTTGCATACATATAGTACCTATTGCCTCTATCTTATTCTTGCATCATCGAGTCGCGATTGCATTAAATTGAATCCCAAGTACTGCATAGCCTTTACTTTTAAACCCCACCGAAGCTTGTTCCTCCATCCCATGAGCCATTACTACAGGAGTTGTTTGAGCCATGCGAGTCGTAGAAAAGCATGTGTAGGGTATGTGAGTGTCTGATGGATAATGAGGTACCTAAACAACATAACCGGAGTAGTAATGGGATAACTAATGAAAGAGGCAACGGTGAGCAACATCTGCTATTTGGTTTTTCATGCCCACTTGTGTCCCGTAGGACCCCGAGTACTAGATTCCTGTTCCTTGACTATTCGCACTATCCACATCCAGGAGGCCTTATGGACCCCCCTGAGCCAGAGCTTGATTCATTCTTATTTCTTGGGGCCACAATTAGTTTGGGGCTTTATTATTATCCTGTACTTATGCCATGTTACTGCTTTATTTTAGATTGTGCGAGGAGCACCTGTACTGTTTTGGATCGCGCCACGTTTTCGCGGTATCGACAAGCCTAGTCACATTTTCAAGTTCCTAGTTGTTTACAGCCGTCATCGCAAACCCTGGGTCCGTCTCGGAGCCGGCCAACTTCGTTGCGGGTAGCTTATTGGGGTGGCCCCCTGAAATATTTCTAAATCCTGTGATCGCTTTGTCGTGAATGCCTCGTTGGGTTTTGAGTTGGTTTTTCCGAGGTTGATCGAGTGTGTGTTGCTATTTGTGCACCCCTGCAGGGTAAAACTTTCTGAAAGCCGTGTCCGCGGTTATGGACGACTTGGAGCACAGTATCTCGATCATAGACAAGCATAACTAAAGTAGTGCTATAAATTTGACTAAATATGTGACTAGTAATCAACTCAAGTATAACGGAATGGATATGAAAAATGCTAACAACTGGTGGATCTGGGGTGATCTGTGACATACTATACCTGTCTAGTAAGTATTGCAACTCCAATGGAATGTGATAAAAGTGCCAACAACTGCTGGGTTTTGGGATTCCTCAGGACAATTATATCCGACTAGTAATTGATCCAACTACAACGGAATGGTGATTAAAACTGCCCACTACTTATGCTTCAGGATGACACCTAATATCTATATCTGATTAGTAATTGCTGCAACTATAACGGAATGAGTAAAACTGCCAACTGTGTGAGTTCCTTGGTCCGACTTCCTCGTTTGGTCTCGAGGGGGAAAAACCAGGATCGGTTTGTTTGGTGTTTGCTTCAGGTTGGATCCGAATAGGTCTTTCTTATCCCTCTCTGGTAACCGCCAGTTGTGTCGAGTCTCTATAGGTTGTTTAGTGCCGCTGTGCTGCCGCTTCAGCCACCATACCTATGTAGGCGAGAGCCGCCGAATTCTAGCCTCGCCGTGTACTGGCCTCAGTACTAACGCTCCTCCTTTTCCTTTGCCCTTTGTCGTCACCCCTTTTGTTTTAGCAGGTTTGAGATCACCGTCGTTAGCGGGATTACCCTTCCGGCTTGGCCTGGGCAGGGTTATGGACGCCATTAGTTATTCTTCAGGGATCTTAGCCCCATTTGCATCTTGTCCATAGTCGGACGCTCTATCGTTTTCAAGGTGATTTGGATCTTTGTATTGTATATCTGTATTCTTGACTCATTGAATTGCTGTTGAATATATATATGTTCTGTGGGTCCCATCAAGGACTGTTGTGTAATGTTATTACTTTGTTTTCCACCCGCACGAAAGTGCCTGGTGGGCATCCTTGAATCGTTTCTATGCGGGTTTTGGTGGGAAGGGCTAAAACTTGCATAGGGCCGATTTGAGGGTGTTAAAGAGAGATCAACTATCCTGCACATGACCTCGAACTCGCAGCAGTTGTCTTTGCTTTGAAAGTATGGAGGCATTATTTGCTTGGCAACCGTTGTGAGATCTTTTCTGATCACAAGAGTCTGAAGTATATATTCACACAGCCTGATCTCAACCTTCGTCAGAGGAGGTGGATTGAAACAATTAATGATTTTGATTTGACCATCAACTACACTCCGGGCAAAGCCAATGTCATGGCCGATGCTCTCAGCCGAAAAGCTTATGTCAACAATCTCATGATGGAAGAATAACAGCCTCTCTTGTGCGAGGAATTCCGCAAGCTCAACCTTGAAATTGTGGATCAAGGGTATCTTCTGAACCTTCTAGCAACACCTCTCTTGGAAGAAAAGGTCCGTTCCATTCAGCTTGGTGATCCTTACACTAAAAAGATCATCCCCAACATTCAACTTCTGAAGTATGAGTCTTTCCACATAGACGACCAAGGCACTCTTTTCTTTGAACACCGGATGTTTGTTCCGAACTACCCGGGTTTAAGAGAGCAAGTTCTCAAGGAGGCGCATCATTCTGTTCTTTCTATCCATCCTGGCACCACTAAGATGTACATGGACTTAAAAACACAATATTGGTGGCCTGGTTTGAAACGATATTGTGCCAAGTATGTCTCAGAGTGTGATGTCTGTCGTAGAGTTAAAGCTGTCCATCAGAAACCTTCCGGTCTTCTACAGCCATTGAAGCCTCCGGAATGGAAATAGGAGAAAGTAGAGATGGACTTCATCACTGGTTTTCCAAGGTCGCATAAGGGTAACAATGCAATCTTTGTTGTCATTGACAGGCTTTCTAAATACCTCACTTCTTTCCAGTCAAGGAAACAATTTCTGCAATTCAGTTGGGTGAGCTCTATATCAACAGAATTGTCTCTCTGTATGGAGTTCCTCTCGAGATCAATTCAGACCGTGGAAGCATCTTCACTTCCAAGTTCTGGGGAAGTTTCCAAAATGCTTTGGGAACCAAACTAAACTTCAGCACAGCTTACCACCCTCAGTCGCAAGGACAAGTTGAAAGGATCAATCGGATTCTGGAAGATATGCTCCGTGCTTGCGTTATCTCTTTCGGCATGAAGTGGGAAGAATGTCTTCCTTATGCTGAATTCTCTTACAACAACAACTTCCAGAAAAGTCTAAAGATGGCACCATTTGAGGCACTCTATGGTCGCAAATGCAGAACTCCGATTGGTTGGTCGGGCACAGGTGAAAGAATACTGTTTGGCCCCGACATTGTAACTCAAGCGGAGGAGAAAGTTCACATCATTCTTGAAAACCTGAAGACTGCTCAAAGTCGCCAGAAGAGCAATTATGACAGAAAGCACACGGACATGGAGTATGTCCCTGGTGATCTCGTTTACCTTCGTGTCACTCCCATGAGAGGCACGCACCGCTTTGGTATCAAAGGAAAGCTGGCTCCTAGATACATCGGTCCTTTCAAAATTCGTGGAAGAAGAGGAGAAGTTTCTTATGCTCTTGAGCTCCCTGAACAACTCAAAGTCCATGATGTTTTCCACATCTCTCAACTCAAGAAGTGCTTCAAGGATCCCGGCAGGACCGTGGACCATGAACTCATCAATCTCCAAGAAGATCTGTCTAATCAAGAACACCCCACAAACATTCTTGAAGTCGCAGAAAGAAGGACTCGCAACAAGTCCATCAAGTTCTGCAAGGTGCAGTGGTCGCACCATTCCGTTGATGAAGCCACTTGGGAACGTGAAGATGAGCTCCGTGCCAAGTATCCTACCCTCTTTGAGTCTTCTTCTTCCTAGAATCTCGGGGCGAGATTCCTGTTTAGTGGGGGAGAGTTGTAGCATCCCAATTGTCTAACAATTGTAATGCTACTTGGTCTAGTAAGATATTGGCTACTTCCTATATATAATTGTTGCATCATAATTATATCATGCTCATGTCATCATGCCACCTTGCATTTGAGCATCATATAAAACCCCTTTTCTTTTGGTTCTTCTCTCATATGCATTATTAATTGTATTTGCCTCTTGATATTGTATTTGGTTATTGATATATTGTTTAAATGCCCAAGTTGAGTTGGGGGCATATCTTTTATTCACCTCCATTATCTTTTCTTTTAACCACCTTATAACTCCACCATCCCATTAACCATGAGCTTGTATTTCTTTTCCTTTTGATAATTATTCTAGCTCATGTGGGTTGGGGTGGATCCAAGTCTAACATTTCTTTGCTTGGCCTTTTTCTCCACTTCTTGGGAATGCATTAGAATAATGCCATATCATTATTGTTGTTCTCACAAAATAAATCATGACATTTATTATTTTTGCATGAGCCATGCAACCATCATCACCACCCTTGTCCCAGGGGTTTTCCTTTGTTTTAGTGGTCCATTCTTGGTGGGATCATCTATATATCTCTCCACCATCTCCATATCCTCACCTACACCAATTTATTCTTTTCCATTCATTATGCAAGTGATGCCTTTTTCCCATAAGCTTTTTCCTTCTCTTTTTCTTGATTACTTTTTCACCTCATCTTAGCCTAAATCCAAGCCCTCCCCTCACTCCCTAGCTAGCCCTGTTCCATTATTCAAAATATGCAGAAACTTCCAAAAAGAATATTTCTTGGGCTTGTTTAAATCTGCAACAAATCAAAATAAAAATCAAAACAGATAATAAAACAAAAAGAAATAAAAAGGAGGAAAACCTTACCTGCAGCTCAGCCAGCAGCAGCCTCCCTACCTGTCCGTGGCCCAGCAGCAGCGCCGGTCCGCGGCCCAACCTCCTCCCCAGCCCGTATCGCTTCGCCGTCGCCTCGCGTTGTTCCTCTTCCCCCTCCGTCTGATGTCGTTCGCCCTCTCTCTCTCTCTCTCTCTCTCTCTCTCTCAGCCGCAGACGGAAAGGAGCGACGCGGAGCAGGTGGCCGTTCCCCGCTGTCTGCCGCGTCAGCCCACACCTCCCGCACGCCAGCGCTCCGCCTTATCCTCGCGCCGAGCCACTTTCTCCCTAACCCTAGCTACCTGCCCGTTCCTCCCTTTCTCTCCTCCGCGTGCCGCCACCAGTCTGAGAGCTGCGTCGCCGTTGCCGTCCTCGCCGGTGATCGGGAACACGCCGGGGAGCGACGCCGCAGACCGTGGAGTCGATCCCGCCTGCTGGGAGACGCCAAGCTCGCCGTAGCCGCCCCCTCGCCGGCAAACAGCACACCACCGCAGCAGCCCCACCGTCCACCTCCGCTCCGACTACCTCCTGCCCCGATTCTAGTGGGAATCGATCAAGGTGATCCCCCCTCGTTCCCTCCCGTTTTCCCCGCACTCCGCGTGCCGTTCGCCGCCCGTATTGGCTCCCGCCGGTGGACTGCCCGGCCGCCGCATAGACCCAGCCTGCAGCTCCCCCTCTGTTCCCCGACGAGCCCCGTCCAGCACAGCCCGCCGCCGACGAACCTCCCTGAACAAGATCCATAGCTGGCGCTGCCCTCTCTCGTTTTCGTTGTTACGGCCAGGTCTATCTCGCCGCGGATGCGACGCCACCCTCGCCGGAACATCTCGCCGTCGTCAGTCGTCGTCGAGGTTCAGAGAACAACGCCAGATTCAGTCAGAGCTCGCGCGGCCGTTTTGCGAAAAGAACCCCCACGCTTTTGTCGATCACGCCCAGGTCCCTAGCGGCCCTAGTGTCCCCACCTGTCAGCCGCCTGGCAACTTGCAGAAAACCCCCCAGCATCCCCGGCCCTCAACCCGCACTCCTTCCCCGCTGCGCGACGTGGTTCAACCATGCCCCCTCGCTGTCATGTGGGACCTGCTTCACCATCGGGCCCGCATGTCAGCGCCTGGGCTGGCTAAGCCGCGGTAGCAGAGGATTTTTCTCGCGCGCGTGGCCCCAGTCCGCATTGGCCCACCCGTCAGTGGCTATGGCTGGGTCGAGCTGAGTAACAAAAGACTGCCCTGTTGTCTGTTTTAATTAAACCTTTTCCAAAATTGATTTAAAATTCAAATTCAATCAGATTTAAATAACTTTTCAAATATAAATCCAAAGAATACAAACAATATATGTTTTGGGATCAGAAAAATGTGAGGAATTCAAATATGCCATTCTAAATAATGTTTGGACAATTTAAAATTTCGAGATGATTAAAATTACAACAAAATGCCCTTTTCCTTAATTAATTAATAACTTTAATTCTACAACTCCAAATTTTACAAATAATATGTCTAAATCGATCAGCGCGACGAGCCGCAAGATGGATACTGGGTGGAAGAGACAGATGATATTGGGAACGATGATTCGGTGTAGAGATTCCGGGAACGGGGATCCGTGAGATCTGTGGGCGGGATGTGTTTATTTATGGGGCATCTTATGCCGATTTGCTTCTTATCCGTACTCGGATCTTATTTTCTGCTTCCGCTTGATACTCTGATGTGTGATGTATGAGGAGCTATCCTAAATTATTATAACTATCTAGGACATTTGAATCTTGCCGTATGGCATTGCAATATTTCTATTTCTTTTAGATGGAATGGCTCTGGGGACTGTTGTATGTGGCTTGCATACATACTCATTTGTGTATGTAGTTGATCCCTTCGCCTGCCGATTACGCCGCTCATTCTTGTCCCGATGTCTGAAAGTGGTTAGAACGGCCGAAAGGTCTACCGTGAGTGGCCCTGGGCCCCACCGTACTATTTTAACCACTTTCGTTCATCTAGGCATGTAACTAAGAGCGTAATTCACCGAGGTAGTTACAATTGGTATCAGAGAACAATTCTATAGATACTCGCTAACCATCCGGCTAACCAAATGATAGACAGATGTTTGTTAATCAAGAACAACAGTTATAACAGTATAATTAACAGATCCATCCTCCTCCTCTCTTACCAACGAGGAAGCGGACGAACAACCCCAATCATCCGTTGGCAGTTTTATTACCCATTCCATGAGCATTGCACTATTTACTAGTCAAGTACTTAGTTAATTTAAAAGCGGTACTTTAGTTACACTTGTCTATGATCGAGAAACTGTGCTCCAAGTCGTCCATAACCGCGGACACGGCTTTCAGAAAGATTTACCCTGCAGGGGTGCACGAATAGCAACACACACTCGATCAACCTCGGAAAAACCAAATCAAAACCCAACGAGGCATTCACGACAAAGCAATCACAGGATTCAGAAATATTTCAGGGGGCCACCCCAATAAGGTACCCGCAACGAAGTTGGCCGGCTCCGATACGGACCCAGGGTTTGTGACGACGGCTGTAAACGACTGGGAACCCGAAAATATGACTGGGCTTGTCGATACCGCGAAAACGTGGCGCGATCCAAAACAGTACAGGTGCTCCTCGCACAATCTTAAATAAAGCAGTAACATGGCATAAGTACAGGATAGTAATAAAGCCCCAAACTAATTGTGGCCCCAAGAAATTAGAATGAATCAAGCTCGGGCTCAGGGGGGTCCATAAGGCCTCCCGGATGTGGATAGTGCGAATAAACAAGGAATAGGAATCAAGTACTCGGGGTCCTACGGGACACAAGTGAGTATGAAAACCAAATAGCGGATATTGCTCACCGGTGCCTCTTTCATTAGTTATCCTTTACTACTCTGGTTAAGTAGTTTAGGTACCTCATTGTTCATCAGACACACACATACCCTACACATGCTTTTCTATGACTCGCATGGCTCAAACAACTCCTGTGGTAATGGCCCATGGGATGGAGGAACAAGCTACGGTGGGGTTTAAAAATAAAGGCTATGCAGTACTTAGGATTCAATTTAATGCAATCGCGACTCAATGATGCAAGAATAAGATAGAGTCAATAGGTACTGTATGTATGCAAGCATGTGGTAGTGCTTGCCTGGCAGCTCAGTTGAAGCGAGAGATGGATCTGGGTAGTACTCCTGTGATTCCTGATAATTCTCCTGTTGGCCGTCTATTCAAAGAAGAACCAAACAAACAAGGGCCAACATAAATAAAGTGCACAAGCATATGAATTAAAATGCGACAAGCAAACAAGCATGCCATGATGAATGACGCACAATCAACATGGCATTAAAGTAGCATGGCAAGGGTGAGGTGTGGTGCAAGAATTAAAGCATTTTATTATTTATTTAGTCCAATTTTTATTGCCATAAACAGTTCAGATTTGTAAGAATGACATGATGCATGCTTCAAATCAAAACAAGGACTGCATAGATAGAACGGGCTCGTCGCGCTGATCGATTTAGACATATTATTTGTCAAATTTGGAGTTGTAGAATTAAAGTTATTAATTGATTAAGGAAAAGGGCATTTTGTTGTAATTTTAATCATCTCGAAATTTTAAAGTGTCCAAACATTATTTTGAATGGCATATTTGAATTGCTCACATTTTTATGATCCCAAAACATATATTATTTGTATTGTTTGGATTTATATTTGAAAAGTTATTTAAATCTGATTGAATTTGAATTTTAAATCAATTTTGGCAAAGGTTTAATTAAAACAGACAACAGGGCAGTCTTTTGTTACTCAGCTCGACCCAGCCATAGCCACTGACGGGTGGGCCAATGCGGACTGGGGCCACGCGCGCGAGAAAAATCCTCTGCTACCGCGGCTTAGCCAGCCCAGGCGCTGACATGCGGGCCCGACGGTGAAGCAGGTCCCACGTGACAGCGAGGGTGCATGGGTGAACCACGTCGCGCAGCGGGGAAGGAGTGCGGGTTGAGGGCCAGGGATGCTGGGGGGTTTTCTACAAGTTGCCAGGCGGCAGACAGGTGGGGACAGTGGGGCCACTAGGGACCTGGGCGTGATCGACAAAAGCGCAGGGGTTCTTTTCGCAAAACGGCCGCGCGAGCTCTGACAGAATCTGGCGTTGTTCTCTGAACCTCGACGACGACTGACGACGGCGAGATGTTCCGGCGAGGGTGGCATCGCATCCGCGGCGAGATAGACCTGGCCGTAACAACGAAAACGAGAGAGGGCAGCGCCAGCTACGGATCTTGTTCAGGGAGGTTCGTCGGCGGCGGGCTGTGCTGGACGGGGCTCGTCGGGGAACAGAGGGGGAGCTGCAGGCTGGGTCTGTGCGGCGGCGGGGCAGTCCACCGGCGGGAGCCAATACGGGCGGCGAACAGCACGCGGAGTGGGGGGAAAACGGGAGGGAACGAGGGGGGCTCACCTTGATCGATTCCCACTAGAATCGGGGCAGGAGGTAGTCGGAGCGGAGGGGGACGGCGGGGCTGCTGCGGTGGTGTGCTGTTCGCCGGCGAGGGGGCGGCTACGGCGAGCTTGGCGTCTCCCAGGGGGCGGGATCGACTCCACGGTCTGCGGCGACGCTCCCCGGCGTGTTCCTGGTCACCGGCGAGGACGGCAACGGCGACGCGGCTCTCAGACTGGCGGTGACACGCGGAGGAGAGAAAGGGAGGAACGGGTAGGTATCTAGGGTTAGGGAGAAAGCGGCTCGACGCGAGGATAAGGAGGAGGGCTGGCGTGGGCTGACGCGGCAGACGGCGGGGAACGGCCATCTGCTCCTTGCCGCTGCTTTTCCGTCTGCGGCTGAGAGAGAGAGGGCGAACGGCGTCAGACGGAGGGGGAAGAGGAACAACGCGAGGCGACGGCGAAGCGGTACGGGCTGGGGAGGAAGTTGGGCCGTGGACCGGCGCTGCTGCTGGGCCGCGGACAGGTAGGGAGGCTGCTGCTGGCTGAGCTGCAGGTAAGGTTTTTCTCCTTTTTATTTCTTTTTGTTTTATTATCTGTTTTGATTTTTATTTTGATTTGTTGCAGATTTAAACAAGCCCAAGAAATATTATTTTTGGAAGTTTCTGCATATTTTGAATAATGGAACAGGGCTAGCTAGGGAGTGAGGGGAGGGCTTGGATTTAGGCTAAGATGAGATGAAAAAGTAATCAAGAAAAAGAGAAGGAAAAAGCTTATGGGAAAAAGGCCTCACTTGCATAATGAATGGAAAAGAATAAAATGGTGTAGGTGAGGATATGGAGATGGTGGAGAGATATGTAGATGATCCCACCAAGAATGGACCACTAAAACAAAGGAAAACCCCTGGGACAAGGGTGGTGATGATGGTTGCATGGCCCATGCAAAAATAATAAATGTCATGATTTATTTTGTGAGAACAACAATAATGATATGGCATTATTCTAATGCATTTCCAAGAAGTGGAGAAAAAGGCCAAGCAAAGAAATGTTAGACTTGGATCCACCCCAACCCACATGAGCTAGAATAATTATCAAAAGGAAAAGAAATACAAGCTCATGGTTAATGGGATGGTGGAGTTATAAGGTGGTGAAAAGAAAAGATAATGGAGGTGAATAAAAGATATGCCCCCAACTCAACTTGGGCATTTAAACAATATATCAATAACCAAATACAATATCAAGAGGCAAATACAATTAATAATGCATATGAGAGAAGAACCAAAAGAAAAGGGGTTTTATATGATGCTCAAATGCAAGGTGGCATGATGACATGAGCATGATATAATTATGATGCAACAATTATATATAGGAAGTAGCCAATATCTTACTAGACCAAGTAGCATTACAATTGTTAGACAATTGGGATGCTACAACTCTCCCCCACTAAACAGGAATCTCGCCCCGAGATTCTAGGAAGAAGAAGACTCAAAGAGGGTAGGATACTTGGCACGAAGCTCATCTTCACGTTCCCAAGTGGCTTCATCAATGGAATGGTGCGACCACTGCACCTTGTAGAACTTGATGGACTTGTTGCGAGTCCTTCTTTCTGCGACTTCAAGAATTTTTGTGGGGTGTTCTTGATAAGACTGATCTTCTTGGAGATTAATGAGTTCATGGTCCATGGTCCTGCCGGGATCCTTGAAGCACTTCTTGAGTTGAGAGATGTGGAAAACATCATGGACTTTGAGTTGTTCAGGGAGCTCAAGAGCATAATCAACTTCTCCTCTTCTTCCACGAATTTTCAAAGGACCGATGTATCTAGGAGCCAGCTTTCCTTTGATACCAAAGCGGTGCGTGCCTCTCATGGGAGTGACACGAAGGTAAACAAGATCACCAGGGACATACTCCATGTCCGTGTGCTTTCTGTCATAATTGCTTTTCTGGCGACTTTGAGCAATCTTCATATTTTCAAGAATGATGTGAACTTTCTCCTCCGCTTGAGTTACAATGTCGGGGCCAAACAATATTCTTTCACCTGCAACCAACCAATCGGAGTTCTGCATTTGCGACCATAGAGAGCCTCAAATGGTGCCATCTTTAGACTTTTCTGGAAGCTGTTGTTGTAAGAGAATTCAGCATAAGGAAGACATTCTTCCCACTTCATGCCGAAAGAGATAACGCAAGCACGGAGCATATCTTCCAGAATCTGATTGATCCTTTCAACTTGTCCTTGCGACTGATGGTGGTAAGCTGTGCTGAAGTTTAGTTTGGTTCCCAAAGCATTTTGGAAACTTCCCCAAAACTTGGAAGTGAAGATGCTTCCACGGTATGAACTGATCTCAAGAGGAACTCCATACAGAGATACAATTCTATTGATATAGAGCTCAGCCAACTGAATTGCAGAAATTGTTTCCTTGACTGGAAAGAAGTGAGCTACTTTAGAAAGCCTGTCAATGACAACAAAGATTGCATTGTCACCCTTCTGCGACCTTGGAAAACCAGTGATGAAGTCCATCTCTACTTTCTCCCATTTCCATTCCGGAGGCTTCAATGGCTGTAGAAGACCGGAAGGTTTCTGATGGACAGCTTTAACTCTACGACAGACATACACTCCGAGACATACTTGGCACAATATCGTTTCAAACCAGGCCACCAATATTGTGTTTTTAAGTCCATGTACATCTTAGTGCTGCCAGGGTGGATAGAAAGAACAGAATCATGCGCCTCCTTGAGAACTTGCTCTCTTAAACCCGGGTAGTTCGGAACAAACATCCGGTGTTCAAAGAAAAGAGTGCCTTGGTCATCTACGTGGAAAGACTCATACTTCGGAAGTTGAATGTTGGAGATGATCTTTTTAGTGTAAGGATCACCAAGCTGAATGGAACGGACCTTTCCTTCCAAGAGAGGTGTTGCTAGAAGGTTCAGAAGATACCCTTGATCCACAATTTCAAGGTTGAGCTTGCGGAATTCCTCACACAAGAGAGGTTGTTGTTCTTCCACCATGAGATTGTTGACATAAGCTTTTCGGCTGAGAGCATCGGCCATGACATTGGCTTTGCCCGGAGTGTAGTTGATGGTCAAATCGAAATCATTGATTGTTTTAATCCACCTCCTCTGTCGAAGGTTGAGATCAGACTGTGTGAAGATATACTTCAGACTCTTGTGATCAGAAAAGATCTCACAACGGTTGCCAAGCAAATAATGCCTCCATACTTTCAAAGCAAAGACAACTGCTGTGAGTTCGAGGTCATGTGTGGGATAGTTGATCTCATGCGTCTTCAACTGTCGAGAGGCATAAGCAACAACTTGTTTTTCTTGCATAAGGACCGCACCCAATCCTTGCAATGAAGCATCACAGAAAATCTGGAAAGGCTTTGATGTATCTGGAGGAACCAAGACTGGTGTGGAAGTGAGCTTCTCTTTGAGTGTTTCAAATCTTGCTTGACATGCAGGAGTCCACAGGTATTTCTTGCCTTTCTTGAGGAGATCGGTAAGAGGCTTCGCAATCTTTGAGAAATTTTGAACGAATCGCCGGCAGTCACTGGCCAAACCAAGGAAACTCCGGACTTCTTTGACATTTATGGGTGGAAGCCAGTCCATAATTGTCTTAATAGTTTCTGGGTTGATGGCGATGCCCTTGGCAGAGATGACGTGACCAAGGTAAGTGACTTGAGGCAGCCAGAATTCACACTTGGAGAACTTTGCATACAGACGGTTCCAACGAAGCTTGTTTAGGACACACCGAAGGTGTTCTTCATGTTCTTCTTTAGACTTAGAATAGACTAGAATGTCATCCAGATAGACCACAACGAACTTATCAAGATATTCCATGAAAACCGAGTTCATAAGCCTCGAGAAGGTGGCAGGTGCATTGGTGAGACCGAAAGACATGACCGTGTACTCATACAGGCCATAGCGGGTGGTGAAAGCTGTTTTAGGAACATCTTCCTTGCGAATCTTGATTTGATGATAACCACTTCTCAAATCAAGCTTAGAGAATACCACAGCTCCAGCTAGCTGATCGAAGAGATCATTAATCCGCGGAAGGGGATCTTTATTCTTGATTGTTTTAGCATTGAGTGCCCGATAGTCAACACAAAGTCTATCAGTCTTGTCTCGCTTCTTCACAAAGATGGTTGGACTACCCCAAGAAGAAGTATTGTGCTGAATGAAACCCAACTTCTCTTGTTCATCCAACTGACGTTTGAGTTCAGCCAACTCAGCAGGACCCATTTTATAAGGCCGCTTGGAAATAGGAGCGGTACCAGGTTCAAGTTCAATGACAAACTCAACCTCACGATCCGGAGGCATACCTGGAAACTCTTCAGGAAAGACATCTGGAAACTCACAGACTACAGGAACACTCTGAATACCTTCCATAGCATCATCATTTAGAGCCGCCAAAGAATAAAGCTGAATTGCAGGAGTCAGACTTGGAGAATAGACTATATGGCCTTCAGGAATTTTCAGAGAAACCGAACGTTCAGCACAATCAATCACAGCTGCATTTGCTGTCAACCAATCCATGCCCAAGATAACATCAATATCAGAATTGCCCAGAATAATTAAGGAAGCCGGAAATGAAGAGCCACCAATCTCAGTTTGATTGTCACGACTGATTTTAGAAGCCCTCATGTTTGAACCAGGAGATTGCACCATAAGGCAAGTTGGTAAAGCATCAGAAGGTAACCCATTACTCTCCGCAAACTTGTATGACACGAAAGAATGTGAAGCACCAGAATCAAATAAAACTCGTGCAGGAACTGAGTTAACAGAAAGCATACCCATGACAACTCCAGGTGCATGCTCAGCTTGAGCGACGTTGACACAGTTGGCATGAGCAACCGTAGACCCAGGCTTGGTGTTGATGTTGAGAGCCCGAGGTGGAGGTGCACGAATCATAGGAGCACTTGCTGCAGGTCTTGGAGGTGGTGGTGGAAGAGCTTTGTTGTTCAATGGACAATTCCAGTGCTGATGCCCAGTGTTTCCACAAGTATAGCAAGCACCAGGTGGACGTGGAGCAACGTAGCTAGGGACTCCGCCAGGCGCTCCAGGGTAGTTGTGGTTGTAGCCCCTGGGAGCCGCAGTGAAGGAGTTTGGTGGCCTTGGTGCATAGCTTGATGGTCTTGGTGGAGCAGGGAGCGACGGTGGGGTGTTAGGAACCCAGACATGACGCTTAGAAGGAGCTGTCATAGCAGAAGAGCTCGCTGAATCACGGCTGTGTTTCTTTGACTCCTCAAACACTTGCCTACTTGCTTCTTCCTGCAGAGCTGTGTGTTGAAGTTCCAGAAAAGATGCCGGCCTTGCATGAGTGATAGCATATTTGATGGAAGCATTGAGGCCTTGCCGAAACCTCTTTTGCTTCTTCTTGTCATCAGAGATCTCATCGCCACCATAACGAGAAAGGTTCATGAAGTTCCTGATGTAGGTGTTGACATTGTCAGTGCCCTGCTTGAGGTTGAGAAACACTTCCTTCATCCTTTCCATGACAATTTCTGATAGATATTGCTCTTTGAAAGCAGCAGTGAACCGCTCCCAAGTAGGCTGAAAACCAGAAAGATCTGCCTTGAGGTAATTTTCCCACCAGAGAGTTGCATCTCCCTTCAGAAGGTGAGTAGCACACTTGACCCATTCTTGCTCGGGAACATCCGCAGTCATCAGCAACCTTGACACTTCACGAAGCCAATCATCCGCATCAAGTGGATGATCAGACACCTCAAATTGGCGTGGGTTGAACTTGAGAAAACTCTTGAGGTCTCCTCGCTTGGGAGGTGGAGGTAGCGGAGCAAACTCATTCCTCCTCACGCTTTCCTCGAAGCGCTGCTGGTTCTGCTGCATAGTGCCCAAAGCATTTGCAATACTTGCCAAAGCAGCCCCAAGTTCAGGTGGTATGTCCTCCTCAGAACGGCGTGGTGGTGCCATCCTGTGATTGATATAAAACACAAGTCAGTACTATAATGGAGAATGATAATAATCCAAAATAGTACCAAAATGGAATTAACCAAGATTAAAGGATGCAATTCACTGAGATGATATTAAAATATCAACAAAGTTCAAGGCAACTAGAAGATATTAAGCATAACGCACACGACTGAACAAGGAGTGTGGTACACAACTAACAAAGAATTTTTTTCACAAATTTCGGCAATAAAATACCACTATATGCGTAAAACCACTTAACGAATCAAGATTAGTAACTCTACTAGTTCAATATACAAGAGAAAATGATAGAAGTAATGGTATGGTCGCGACTCCATCCCGCACTCAAATCATTACTTTGCACATCAATCAGTAAAACACATATCCCAATACCTTCTTCTTAATATGAACCTAAAGATTGGTAACTATGAAAAAGAACACCCCAACAAGATAACGTCGGATAACAAAGAGTAGATAGATCGCGTCGGTATACAATGAATCAGAATAGATCGCGTCGGTTTACAAAGGCCTGTCGGTATGGAATGTACCAACAGTTGATAACCAAAAGGCAGATAGTGATAACATTTGGATGCAACAGATAGACAAGGAATTCACACACACACACACACAACCTATGGTACTACAGAACCCAGAACACGTGAATCCTAGTTTGAATTTTAGAAGAGGATTGAAAACGTTACACTTCCTTACCAGAAAAAGGGTGGGTGGGTGGGTAAGAAGAAAAATGGAAGCAGTCCTACTCTCACGTTTTGTTTTTCCCTAGTATACATAACTACCAAAATATTTGCTAGACTGACAATGACCATTTTGGCTGAAACCCTGAAGGGCGGGATGGCTCTGATACCAATTGTAACTACCTCGGTGAATTACGCTCTTAGTTACATGCCTGGATGAACAAAAGTGGTTAAAATAGTACGGTGGGGCCCAGGGCCACTCACGGTAGACCTTTCGGCCGTCCTAACCACTTTCAGACATCGGGACAAGAATGAGCGGCATTATCTGTAGGCGAAGGGATCAACTACATACACAAATGAGTATGTATGCAAGCCACATACAACAGTCCCTAGAGCCATTCCATCTAAAAGAAATAGAAATATTGCAACGCCATACGGCAAGATTCAAATGTCCTAGATAGATATAATAATTTAGGATAGCTCCTCATACATCACACATTAGAGTATCAGGCGGAAGCGGAAAACAAGATCCAAGTACGGATAAGAAGCAAATCGGCATAAGATGCCCCATAAATAAACACATCCTGCCCACAGTTCTCACGGATCCCCGTTCCCGGAATCTCTACACCGAATGATCGTTCCCAACATCATCTGTCTCTTCCACCCAGTATCCATCTTGCGGGTACACCTGTTCATCTGAATCAAACAATTTATCGTGTGAGACCCTAGGGGTACTCAGCAAGTCTTTATGCCACTAAAGGGGACACAACCTGGGGTGACGCAATTGCAGCAAAAGATAATATCTAACAATTCTATAGATACTCGCTAACCATCCGCCTAACCAAATGATAGACGGATGTCCGTTAATCAAGAACAACGTTATAACAGTATAATTAACAGATCATC
>CAJUXJ010002525.1:0-66108 GCA_910589775.1 Avena eriantha
CATATGTGGTATGTGAAAAGAACACACATGAAATGAATACAGTTGTCGTTAGTAACAAGAACACACATGCAATGACACTGGTGGATCCATGTGTTGTCTCTAAAGAGAACACACATTTCAATGACACTGGTGGATCCATATGTGGTATGTGAAAAGAACACACATGCAATGACACTGGTGGATCCATGTGTGGTCTCTTAAGAGAACACACATTTCAATGACTCTGGTTGTTGTTTGTAAAAAGAACACACCTGCAATAACACTAGGGGATACATAGGTGGATTGTGAAGAGAACACACATGCGATGACTCTGGTTGTTGTTAGTAAAAAGAGCACACATGCAATGACACTGGTGGATCCATAGGTGGATTGTGAAAATAACACACATGCAATGACACTGGTGGATTTATATGTCGTATGTGAAAAGAAGACACATGAAAGGACTCTAGGTGTTGTTAGTAAAAGAACACACATGCAATCCCACTGGTGGATCCATGTGTGGTCTCTGAAGAGAACACACATTTCAATGACTCTAGTTGTTGTTAGTAAAAAGAACACACATGCAGTGACACTGGTGGATCCATGTGTGGTCTCTGAAGAGATCACACATGCAATGACTCTGGTTGTTGTTAGTAAAAATACCACACATGCAATGACACTGGTGGATCCATAGGTGGATTGTGAAAAGAGCACACATGCAATGACACTGGTGGATCCATATGTGGTATGTGAAAAGAACACACATCAAATATCTCCAGTTGTTGTTAGTAAAAAGAACACACATACAATGACACTGGTGGATCCATGTGTGGTCTCTGGAGAGAACACACATTTCAATGACTCTGGTTGTTGTTAGTAAAAAGAACACACATGCAATGACACTGGTGGATCGATGTGTGGACTCTGAAGAGAACACACTTGCAATGACTCTGGTTGTTGTTACTAAAAAGAGCACACATGCAATGACACTGGTGGATCCATATGTGGTATGTGAAAATAACACACATGAAATGACTCCAGTTGTTGTTAGTAAAAAGAACCCACATGCAATGACACTGGTGGATCCATAGGTGGATTGTGAAAAGAGCACACGTGTAATGACACTGGTGGATACATATGTGGTATGTGAAAATAACCCACATGAAATGACTACAGTTGTTGTTAGTAAAAAGAACACACATGCAATGACACTGGTGGATCCATATGTGGTCTATGAAGAGAACACACATTTCAATGACATTGGTGGATCCATATGTGGTATGTGAAAAGAACACACATGCAATGCCACTGGTGGATCCATGTGTGGTCTCATAAGAGAACACACATTTCAATGACTCTGGTTGTTGTTAGTAAAAAGAACACACATGCAATGACACTGGGGGATCCATAGGTGGATTGTGAAGAGAACACACAAGCAATGACTCTGGTTGTTGTTAGTAAAATGAGCACACATGCAATGACACTGGTGGATCCATAGGTGGATTGTGAAAAGAACACACATGCAATGACACTGGTGGATCCATATGTGGTATGTGAAAAGAACACACATGAAATGACTCTAGTTGTTGTTAGTAAATTGAACACACATGCAATGCCACTGGTGGATCCATGTGTGGTCTTTGAAGAGAACACACATTTCAATGAATCTAGTTGTTGTTAGTAAAAATAACACACATGCAATGACACTGGTGGATCCACGTGTGGTCTCTGAAGAGATCACACATGCAATGACTCTGGTTGTTGTTAGTAAAAAGGGCACACATGCAATGACACTGGTGGATCCATAGGTGGATTGTGAAAAGAGCACACATGCAATGACAATGGTGGATCCATATGTGGTATGTGAAAAGAACACACATGAAATGACTCCAGTTGTTGTTGGTAAAAAGAAGACACATGCAATGACACTGGTGGATCCATGTGTGGTCTCTGAAGAGAACACACATTGCAATAACTCTGGTTGTTGTTAGTAAAAAGAACACACATGCAATGACACTGGTGGATCCATGTGTGGTCTCTAAAGAGAACACATACGCAATGTCTCTGGTTGTTTTTAGTAAAAAGAGCACACATGCAATGACACTGGTGGATCCATAGGTGGATTGTGAAAAGAACACACATGCAATGACTCTGTTTGTTGTTAGTAAAAAGAACACACATGCAATGACACTAGTGGATCCATAGGTGGGTTGTGAAAAGAGCACACGTGCAATGACACTGGTGGATACATATGTGGTATGTGAAAAGAACACACATGAAATGACTGCTGTTGTTGTTAGTAAAAAGAACACACATGCAATGACACTAGTGGATCCATATGTGGTCTCTGAAGAGAACACACATTTCAATGACATTGGTGGATTCATATGTGGTATGTGAAAATAACACACATGCAATGACACTGGTGGATCCATGTGTGGTCTCTTAAGAGAACACACATTTCAATGACTCTGGTTGTTGTTAGTAAAAGAACACACATGCAATGACACTAGGGGATCCATAGGTGGATTGTGAAGAGAACACACATGCAATGACTTTGGTTGTTGTTAGTAAAATGAGCACACATGCAATGACACTGGTGGATCCATAGGTGGACTGTGAAAAGAACACACATGCAATGACACTGGTGGATCCATATGTGGTATGTGAAAGAACACACATGAAATGACTCCAGTTGTTGTTAGTAAAAAGAACACACATGCAAGGACACTAGTGGATCCATGTGTGGTCTCTAAAGAGAACAGACATTTCAATGACTCTAGTTGTTGTTAGTAAAAAGAACACACATGCAATGACACTGGTGGATCCATGTGTGGTCTCTGAAGAGATCACACATACAATGACTCTGGCTGTTGTTAGTAAAAAGAGCACAGATGCAATGACACTGGTGGATCCATAGGTGGATTGTGAAAAGAGCACACATGCAATGACACTGGTTGTTATTAGTAAAAAGAACACACATGCAATGACACTAGTGGATCCATATGTGGTATGTGAAAAGAACACACATCCAATGACTCTGGTTGTTGTTAGTAAAAAGAACACACATGCAACGACACTGGTGGATCCATAGGTGGATTGTGAAAAGAGCACACATGCAATGACGCTGGTGGATCTATATGTGGTATGTGAAAAGAACACACATGCAATGACTCCAGTTGTTGTTAGTAAAAAGAACACGCATGCAATGACACTGGTGGATCTATGTGTGGTCTCTGAAGAGAACACACATTTCAATGACTCTGGTTGTTGTTAGTAAAAAGAACACACATGCAATGACACTGGTGGATCCATGTGTGGTCTCTGAAGAGAACGCACATGCAATGACTCTGGTTGTTGTTAGTAAAATGAGCACACATGCAATGACACTGGTGGATCCATATGTTGTATTTGAAAAGAACACACAAGCAATGACTCTAGTTGTTGTTAGTAAAAAGAAGACACATGCAATGACACTGGTGGATCCATGTGTGGTCTCTGAAGAGAACACACATTTCAATGACACTGGTGGATCCGTGGGCGGATTGTGAAAAGAGATTTGCCCTCTCTCTCGGTCACAAATCTCACAAAAGCCCAAACATGTGGAGATCCCAAACATGTGCTCACTCTAGGTGCTATGCCCTGATTGGCTGACATAGATGTCACGCGGATCGTCTCCACCAACCGTTGATCCTATGTGATCCAACAGGCAAACGTGTGGAGATCCCAAACATGTGCTCACTCTGGGTGCTATGCCCTGATTGGCTGACACAGACGTCATGCGGATCGTGTCCACCAATCGTTGATCCTATGTGATCCTACGGGCAGGATAACCCCTCCCTTCTCTAATTTTTTATGCATGGTCAATCCGTGCCACCTCTCTATCCGTGCCACCGATACTTTACCTCCATAAACAAGTGAAAATCCATCTATCTAACTAAAATAAATGATCATATTTTGAAGAAGCCATCGTCTTCATCTTCCGGTTCGTCCTCGTCTTCGTCCACGCCATGGTCCCTGCCATCGCCGCCGTTGGTGTCGTCCTCTAACGACTCGACACCCCCTTCCTCGAATAAGCGCGGTATCTCCTCGTCGGAGTCCTCCTCCTCCTCTTTGTAGTCCCACGGGTCCACGTCACTCTCCTCCGCTTCTACCTCGAACTGATCGATGAACGCCTCCTCGTTGGCCGAGTCGGACTCGTCAAAATAGCTATCTCCTCTCTTCTTCCTGGTCTTCATCTCGTTCCTCTTCTTGTCCGTACTCGCCGGTGCAACATGCACCCCCGTCCTGGCTGCTGCTTTGCGCTCGTTTGATGCTGCAGGTACCCCATGCTCCTCTTGCGCGGCCGGTACGAGCTTCGACGTCGTGGTGTCCTCGAGTGCCGATGTGGATGGATCCTGGCGCGGCCGGACACGACGTGCTGCCTCAGCAGGTGACTCACGAGCGCGAACGATGCAACGAAAAGCCAGGGATGCAGGACGGTTAGTGGACGGCTTGGACCTGCCATTGCCACGGCGAGGGGGCATCGTGCTCGAGGTAGTTACTCTGAATGGTTGATGGCGGGTACACATATGGGGGTGCCGATCTGATCAAGGACTAGCAGTGGTTTCGTGCGTCGTGTCCACGCATGCATTTGTCGATTATCAAAAAAAGTAATATCTCGCATACTGAACATAATTTGATCACAACAAAAGTGGCACAGCGTATTCTAACTCGTAAATATCCCATGCGTGCCTGTCACGTGGAGTTCGACGGAGTTCGACGTGCCGACGTGATCGTGCAGCAGTTGCGCGTGTCATTGCCCCATCAACACGTGACACACGCACACGGGATGTGCGTGCCGATTCCCGTGATGACCACCCGGCTCGCACTCCCCTTATTATATACTGGATTTTGGGCGGCACCGAAGACCATTGAAGTGTCCATCGCAATAAATACAAGTACGATCGATTCCCTACCCCTGCCTCCCTGGCTTCTTTGAGAAGGTAGACTGTACACGGTGGTCTTGTATAATTGTACTAGTAGTACTGGACCACGGCCTATACTCTTTGACTCTTCTCCCACACTAATCACTATCTCCTTCCTCCTACCGCCACCACCCTTACCCTGCAATCCATGGCTCCACTGAGGAGGGGGAGAGGCCAGTCGACGATCCTCGTGGAGAAAAGGGAGAGAAATCGCCGCGAGGCACTTCTTGCTCTACTAGTCGCTCAAGCCCACCCTCTCATCAAGGCCCAATCTCCCTTGACAATGGCGCCGAATGTTATAGCAGGCGAGGGCTCCTCCCAGTACGGTCTTCTTGTTCTACTTCTTCTCCATCTCCCTCTCCATCATGATCTTATTTAGCTTCTTCTTGTTTTTATTCTTCTTCTTGCTCTTCCTCTTCTACGTATTACATGTCGGCCATGGAGCCCGAATCCACCACGACGGAGGCATTGCAGGACCCGTTCGGCCTCGTTCCATGTCTCAGCGAGGTAGCAAATCTCCACACTGTTACTTCTCCGAGTGGTGATGTGGATTTCTTAGATTTTGTCCGCCCTGCATTGGTTTTTCTTCTTCTTTTGCGAGTTGTATTAGTTTTCATGAATATGACTGGATCTCTTGGTCTTTCCTTAATACCGCTGTTCATAGATTCACTATGGATTTTTTGTGATTAGGATTAGTTTATCGTGGTCATGATTAGATCTCTAGGTCCATTTTTTAACACTGCGGCCAATAGATTCAACGTGGATTTTTTTTGATTTGTATTAGTATTCACCTGGGACCTGGAGTGTAATTATAGATTTCCTATTTCAATTAACATGAACGATGCAACGATCGAAGGCCGAGTACCGTGACAAGGTGGCGACGATCAGTTCCAAGATTGTCAACCAACATGAGCTTGCACGCTCCCTCACCCAAGCTAATGAGAGCCTACACAAGCAATTATTTGTGCAGAAGGAGATCTTGCTAGATTTTGCACGTGACGCTGTTAGGCTGCAGAAAGTGCTCGACCGTAACTTGAACAGGCAAGAACAGGCCATCTAGATAATCAACGAGCTCACGGAGAAGAAGAAGAATCTCGTGGAAAGGTGCA
Organism: Avena eriantha; assembly: GCA_910589775.1. NCBI lineage: Eukaryota > Viridiplantae > Streptophyta > Magnoliopsida > Poales > Poaceae > Avena > Avena eriantha. The sequence goes on from CAJUXJ010002525.1 coordinate 6,056, forward strand.
TTCTCCTGCAGGACGAAGTTAGCGAGGCAATTAGAGGACGCGTCGAGGACACCAAGGCTACCATCTGAGCCTACCATGATAGGAACCGTTGCCTAGATGCAGTCAAGGAGATGAAGGTGGACATGAGCAGAGGGATCACCATACTCGAAGGTGTTCGGAAAGAGAACGAGGAGCTAAGGGCATGTCTGGAGGCGTATCGGAGAAATGCCCAAGTCTTATTCCCGTTAGCGGGGACACGAATATCAGTTCGTCCTCCACTCCTTTTGTAATGTTTAGGGTTTAGGGAGCAATGCCCAAGTCTGCTTCCCATTATAGGGTGCAATAAGAATCCTAGGGTAACTCCTTATCTATATGGACATGTGTTAGTGTTCATGTTCATGAATGGACACCATGTTCTCTTTCCATTATGTATCTAGACATGGGTTTCTCCATTATGATTTTGCCACTCTCCCACTACTATTTGGTGATATTGGGAAAAACCCACAGCACACTAAACTACAGATAAATCTTATTTGTCTTTGAAATTGAAATTATGACAGTGCCACTAGTCGATTCATAAAATGTTGATTAGTCCTAGATTGCTTATTCCTTGAAATTATAATACTGCCACTAGTCAATTCAGTTAATTATGGAAACTAACCAGCTTGTCCTGGTGAACTGAACAAACCATACTATGTATTTTTGTTGCAGGGAAAGAGGCGAAAGATCGACCAGGACCTGGCGACTTGGCTAAATGACAAGATAGCAATCCAAAGGGAGAAGTAGAATTCCCAGAAACTGGCCTTTGACCAACGGCACGCTGAACTCGTGGTCCTTTCTGACAAGTGCCAGAAACTGAAGGAGTTAAACGCCGGCTGGGCGAAGCTACACAGTGAAGGTCGCACCTCGGCTAGGAAGCAGACGGAGATCATGAAAGGGATCTTGAAGGAATATCGTATGGCTACGGACCAAATTCTCCAATCCGTTACGGAGCGCTGGAACCTACAGATGAAGCACGACATAGTACTAAAGGAGCTGGCCAATCTTAGGGAGGAAAACAGGCAGCTCCGGGCCAGGCTCTCTTGAACACAACATATGTCTATTTAGTACGGAACTGCCTGGTTTATCCCCTAGGGTGGTGATTTTGTAAGCGTGAACTTAACTCTATGCATGATATGTGTGTTTGTCTGAAATTAGTTTGCTCGAGGATTGAGTTTGGCTTAGTTAGGTAACAATTAACTAGTTTCAGGCATTGGCACAACATAAATTATTCATCTCGAATTTCGTTTATCCTCTATAGTCTGTCCTTGTTCACCCTCGCGTGCCTTCTTTTTTTTCAGTTCCTTCAACATATCTGCAATGCAGTACTCTAGCTTCTTCTTATCTTCCCTGAGCTGATCCCTCTGCTTTTATGCATTATGAATCAGCAACCTGTGACTATCCTGAAGCTTCTTTGCAGTTCCAACAACCAAGCTCCCATCGATTTCGTCAGTTAGCTCTGACTGCAAATTCTCGATTTCTTGTTCCAGCTCCTTATTTCGTACCGACAGCTTGTAATTTTTCCAGCTGCATCACTTACATCAGTAAATCTACCCGACCTTTCCAACTCATACATCTCCCATAACTATGCCAAACATTTCTTAAGTGCATCTGGCCACTCAAGATCCACCCACTCTAATGCTTTACACACTGGGCCAACCTAAAAACACACACACTATAGTGTTATGAACATGCACGATACATTTTACTTCATGTCACAGTTGCACATAAGGTAAACAAACCTAATTTGTACAGCCCAAAAACCTTCTCCCAGTGTTACTGCCTTCGAATGCAACATATCTCCTCAGTTTTAGCCCATGGTCACATGGCACTTCTCAATCGATATCTAGGCCCTCCCATTTGGAGTCGTAGATCATCCGTGGTACCTATAGGTAAACGCAAAGATGAAATCAAACATGATTGCATGCACATATGGAGCTCAGATCGAGAGATTTACCATTGCCTAACCCTAGCCCGAGAAAACAGAGGAACTCACATCGTGGAAGGAATACTCGATGTCAGAGCGAACACTATCGCTGCTCGACTGGTCGTCCTCGCCATTCAAAGACAGCATGGCGAATGCATCGTTGCAAGCGACGGCATCAGCGTCGGAGAGAGGGAGAGAGAGAGCAGCCCTTCTACCGCTGCAACAATGACTAAATTGGCATGTTACAATAGTTTAATGGATACCATGCCCTTTCCCTGGATTACTGTCTCCTGCCTGATATGGATTCTCTTCACACATTCTCATTTCAAATATTAAAACTTCACTCCCTCCATCCCAATTTCATTGGCTAACGAAAACATATGAGTATATTACAACATCTAAAGAAACAAAATCATGTCAACTACAAGGTACTTATGCATCACTTCTTCAGTCATGGTTTCACAAAACATTACATTACAATCTCTCAACAAACATAATCACAACATGGTTTCACAAAACATCACATTACAATCTCTCAACAAACGTAATCACAGAAACAAGTATATTACATCAACTCAAGAAACAAAATCATGTCGACTACAAGTTACTTAAACATCACTTGTCATGTCATGGTTTCGCAAAACATTACATTACAATCTCTCAACAAACAAAATAATAGAAACAAGTACATTACATCATCTCAAGAAACATAATCATGTCAACTACAATGTATTTATGCATCACTTGTCCAGTCATGGTTTCACAAAACATTACATTACAATGTCCCAACAAACATAATAACAGAAACAAGTATGGTACGTCATCTTAAGAAACATAATCATGTCAACTACAATGTACTTATGTCTTATTACAACAACGATGGTTTTAGTGAGTGACATGTCCGAAAATCTCAACAGCTCGCACAACATTATATTGCAATCTCTCAACAAACATAATCACAGAAACACGCTCTAAATGCAACAACATTCAATATTACAAATATAGGCAGGGGAACCCCGCGGTCCATATGACAAGCCTAGGGTAGAAGCTCTCATCAGATCTCATCAATGTCGACCACCTCATTCTGTTTAGCCACTACAGGGGCATCTACATCCACTATAACCTGTTCAACAACATCAGAAATGGTACCAAGGAAGAACACCTTCCTGGTTCGCTTCTTGCGTCGCATAATCTGCATAAGATCTTCAGTATCCAAAACATCTATGAATTGCTGCTTCTTATGATGCTACCACCGGATTTTTTCATCTAATTAGGGCCAATACTGATTTCCTTACCGATCATCTCTCTCATTTCATCAATAGTTATGTTTTTGGAATCGACAGTGATCTCCACAGTACATGACGAAACTGGCTTATTAACTCCCTCATCAAGTTTTGCCATGTATGAATCCACCTCTGTGCGTATACTGAACTTATCTAGATCAGCATCTATTGGTACGTATTCTCTAGGAGCAGAAGCTCTGGCAGCAAGCATATGCATACATATCATCAATCATCGCTTCAACTATCACCTTATGATTAGCTGCACAACACTCCCAAACCATCTGAAGCTCATGGGAGTGCTCAATTTGCTGATAGGTATCATTCATGTTGCGCCACACCAATTGTGTCCTCTATCTAGAACCCCAGGGAATTCTAGTGGCAAGCATATCTACCAGCTGTGAAACAGACACAACCTCTTTGCAATTCACAAGCAGATGCACATCTTGCCCGAACACAACCCTCTCGCAACCAAAATCAAGTTTTGCAGTGTACTACTGAACATGAACTATGAACTCATATAGGTCCCTTGTATCAAAGCTGTGCCTAATTTGATTAAAAAGGGGAACATTTCAGTTCATTCGATTCTATTATGTCGTAACTAATCTACTTGTAAGATAAGGCATAGATAAGAAAAATTCACCTCTCGCTCTTCTCCTGGGTTTTTTCTTCGAGATCTGGGTGTTGCATCCACCCACTGGAGCCGAACAATCCACCGCCGGCCTTGCTTTTCTCTTCAACCTGCTGCTCGTAGGTACCTTGGGATCAGAATCCTTGCTGGCCTCCTCGCTAACCAGGGCTGAATACATCGCTGCTGCTACGCGTTGAGCCCCAGACTTGGGCCCCAATGGACCCGAATCAGTCGGCAACATAGCTACAACCTTCTCCTTGCAAGACATGCTGGGCCGCCACCATCGGATTTAGTGTCGGGGGAGGGAGAAAAAAGGTCCTCCGCCACCGGCAGATTTAGGGTCGGGGAAGGGAAGAAAAGGGACCGCCGCCGCCGCAGCAAGATTCAGTGTCGAGAGTTAGGAAAGTACAGTAATGGATTTTCCCCTCCAGGGTGGCTAAGAAGAGTGACCGGCGAAGAAGGGGCACATCAGGAACTAGTGTAACGGAATATCCTAACTTAACGGGCGCAATTTGAAAATATTGGGTTTGGCCATCATTCACTCGAAATACCCCTCTCAGCAATTGGCGCCCCAACTTTTTGAATCGCGGTGATAAAAATCAACTTGGGTACCGCGTTGCCCAGGCGACCCAACTTTAGGGCCGCAAAATGATATTCTCCCAATCACCACCCCACACTCCACCAATCTGCCACCTTTTTCCCCAAACTTGGGCCAATTCACGCCGGACCAACTCCCACTGCAACCATCCGCTCTAGGTGTTCGACAAAAAGAGGTCGTCGTCCTCCACGCTGGTCCTAACACATCAACAACTAGTGCATGTTCCTCTTACACACAGCACACAACCCCAGCAAACCAACCACAATTTTACCAACCTCACTCCCCTCGCCCACAACAACATGATCCAACATCACAAACTAAACCCAACGAACACCAATACCGACGATCCTACCAACCCCAGCACCATAACTCATCTCAAGAGATCATTCCCACATAGTCCACCCACACTCGACAAATAAACCACCATGCCAGTAATACTGCCATCGACATCACACCAAATAAGCACGCAAACGCCAACCCCTGTTACAGTCCTACTCCAATGCAACAACCTGTCCACTAGAACCACAATTACGTACACCACACGTGGAATTACCAAGTTTTACGGGAGACAATCCTAGAGCTTGGATTCTGGAAACAGAGGATATTTTCAGGTTGGTGGGCATCACTAGTGAAGCTCAAGTGCGATGGGGACTAGCTCACATTCGTGGTCCGGCCAAGATATGGATCACCAGCTCGGGCTTGGACTTACAACAGATATCTTGGGCAGAACTTTGTACAATCCTCCTTGACAGATTTCCGGATGTAGTCACTATTGACCCAATGGAACAGTTACAGCAATTGAAACAGAGAACTACGGTGGACAATTATATCAATGCCTATGAATCCTGGATGCAGGTAATGAAGAGGGGGCATGCATATTTGCCCATAGATTTCTTTGTGGACAGGTTTATCAGTGGCCTCAGTGACAACATCGGACACATGGTGCAATGCCAACGCCCTGAGAATCTTCTGTCTGCTTATTACCTTGCAAGGCAATATGAGAAGAACTATCAGGCAACAACAGTGGTAGTAAGAAGAGCTCTACCCGCGGTTTCTCCTTAGCAACAACTAGCACGAAATGGACCAGGCAGAGAGCATCTGAACTGTAATGTTGCACCCTGAGACAATCCAAACCGCAATGGTAGACCACGTGCTCCTAGACAGTGTTGGTACTGCCTAGAAAATTACATACCTGGGCACAGGTGACCCAATATGCAAAAAGAAATCAATATGTTGATCTTGCAAGGCCATCTAGAGGATGGTGAGGAGGAAGTCTAGCAGCTACACTTGGAGGCTGTGCCACCTGGGGAAGCACCAGCACCCCTGGCAATTGAGATACCAGCGGGCCTTGTTGAGCAGCCAGCTGAGGATGATGTCAACATGATGGAAATTTCTGCAGCAGCCTATCACGGCTCAACCAGCAATTCCACCATATCTCTCCGGATTCAACTCAATGGAGTACCAGCCGTGGCCTTGGTAGATACAGGAAGTACCAACATCTTCTTGGACAAGCAATTTTCTATGGATCACAATATTGTCGTTAGTCCCGTACCAGCAAGAAGGGTAAGGGTGGCTGGGGAGGAATTTTACTCTTGGAAGCCATAGCTTACAACCACCAGTTCTTTATCCAATGAAAAACCATCACAGCTGATTTACAAATTTTGGAACTGGGTGGTTCAGATGTAGTGTTGGGGGTAAATTGGTTAAAACTACACAACCTAGTCACATTCGATTTCATTGAGAGGACACTAACAATTGAAACACCTGGACAAAGACATACATTAAGTGACCATTTGCTACATGTGGATGATTTAATGGTGTCAGCTATGGAATGCAAACAACTCCTCGCTGATCAAGCCACTGGTTATGTCCTCTATAACATGGAAGATGTTAGGAAAACCTTGTCAGATCTTGAGCAAATATCCAGCTTAGTAGAATTCTAGGATATCTTGCAAACTTTTGCAGATGTGTTTCAAGAAGCAACAGGGCTGCCACCACACCGGAGTGCAGATCATGAAATTCCCTTACGCCCTCGTTCAAAACCTCCAAACATCAGGCCTTACCGCATGTCCCACAATCATAAGAACACAATTGAAACAATCATTGCACAGTGCTCAAAAATGGAGAAATACAGTCAAGCAGCAGCCCATTCTCTTCACCCATCATTTTAGTGAGGAAAAAGGACAAGAGCTAGAGACTATGTGTGGATTTCCGAGGTTTAAATGACTTAACAGTGAAGAACAAATTTCCCATTCATGTTATTGAAGACCTCCTTGATGAGTTGCATGGGGCCACAATCTTCTCCAAGCTAGATTTAAGGTTTGGGTACCACTAGATTAGAATCAAGCAAGAAGATATACACAAGACTGCCTTTTCAACACACTTAGGGCACTATGAATACTTGGTGATGCCCTTTGGCTTAAGCAATGCACCAACACCATTCCAGCAGCTCATGAATAAAATTTTTGCTAAACATCTACGCAAGTTTGTGCTCGTTTTCTTCGACGGCATCCTAATTTACAGTTCTAGCAAGGAACAACATAGGCACCATCTGGCCACAGTACTGAAGCTGCTCCGTGAGAATCAGTTAAAAGCCAGATTAGAGAAATGTACCTTTGGCTAGCCATAGGTGGAATATCTTGGCCACATCATCTCTGGACACGGTGTAGCCACACACCCATGCAAGATACAGGATATTGTGTAGTGGAAAACTCCTACAACTCTGAAGAAATTGAGAGGATTCTTGGGCTTGACTGGGTATTATCGCCGGTTTATTCAGGGTTATGCAACCATCTTCCAACCACTATACCAAGCTCTCAATAAAGACAACTTTTAGTGGGGCAAATCACAGGAGGAAGCTTTTGTCAAGCTCAAGCATATCATGTCCACTCCAGCACTGCTCAAATTACCAAACTTCAGCATTCCTTTCGAATTAGAAATTGATGCATGTAAATCAGGCCTAGGAGCAGTCTTCATCCAAGGAAAGCAGCCAATTGCCTTCTACAGTCAATGCTTGGACCAAAAACATATGTTATGTCTGTCTATGAAAAGGAAGCACTTGCCATATTACATGCACTAAAGAAATGACGTCACTATTTCTTGGGTAATAGAGTGATAATCAAGACATATCAACAAGCCCTGAAATATCTAGGCAGCCAGCGGCTCCTCGAAGGAATACAACACAAGCTCATGCTCAAATTACTCGAATTTGATTACCAAATCGAGTAGAAAAAAGGAAAGGACAACACAACTGCGGATGCTCTGTCTAGGAAATTCCAGAAGGAAGATACAAAATTGCAACAATCATCCTTGGAACCAGTCTGCCAACAGCTATCGGTTGCAGTACCTAAATGGTTATAGGAAGTCCAAGAATCATATGCTGCTGACGAACACTGCACCAAACTCACCCAAGAGCATACAATAGATGCAAGAAACCAACTCCACTACTCCCTACAATCTGGCATATTGCGCTTCAAAGGGAAAATATACATTGGCAATGCTACAAGCCTGCGAGCAAAGGTATTTGATACATTCCACTCTTCTATCTTTGGGGGCCATTATAGAATCAAGGTAACCTTGCACAAGATTCAGCAAACATTCTACTGGCCTAAACTCAAGCAGTTTGTAACTGAAAAGATAGCAATGTGTCCTATCTGCCAAATTTCCAAACCTGAACGGTTGTCATACCCCGGGTTATTGCAACCACTACCAATCCCGGAACAGAAGTGGGCTGATATCAGTATGGATTTCATCTCCGGACTACCAAAATCAAGAGGCAAAGATGTCATTCTAGTGGTGGTTGATCGTCTTACAAAGTATGCCCACTTCATACCTCTCTCACACCCCTATTCAGTCCACACAGTTGCTGATGCTTTCATGACAACTATCATTTAACTCCATGGTCCCCAGCTAGCATAGTCAGTGACAGAGATCCTATATTCACAAGTCAGTTGTGGAAGGATATATTCTCTAGTTTCAACACCAAGCTCAACTACAACACTGCTTACCATCCTGAATCAGATGGGCAAACAGAGAGAGTAAACAAGTCCCTTGAACAATAGCTCACATGCATGGGATTCCAACAGCCAAAAAATGGTGTGATTGGCTACCGATGGCTGAGTGGTGGTACAATTGCTCATACCACTCGGCTATCCAAATGACACCATTCCAGGCACTTTATGAATATCCTCCGCCACTGCTGCAACATATCCTAGTGCCATGGACAACACAACAAGTTATAGCTACGGATACTGCCGAAAGAGATAAGATGGTGACTTTGTTGCGACAGAATTTGACCAAGGCACAACGGCGCATGAAGAAGTATGTTGATGCTAACAGAACAGAATGCACATTTGATCTGTGTGACCTTGTCTACCTAAAAATGAAATCCTACAGGAAGACAACACTTGACATGCACAACCCGGTGAAGCTGTCCCCTAGGTGGTATGGTCCATTAAATGTTTTGCAGAAAGTAGGCCAAGTTGCATACAAACTCCAGCTCCCAGAACACTGCAAGCTGCATGATACATTTCATGTCAGTCAATTGAAGAAGCACACAGGTCCGAACGCAGTAGCCAACCCAACTCTACCATTTGTCACTCCTGACGGCAAAGCGATACCACTAGTTGTACTACAGCGTCACCTTGTTCCATGATCGGCCGGCGACTACGAGATTGCGAATCCACAGTGGCTGATACATTGGGAATCGATGACTGAAAACGAGGCCACCTGGGAGGATGCTTCTTTCATACAGAACACCTTTCCAGATTTTCAGCCCTGAAGTCTAACCTCGCGAGGGGGTTCTTGTCAGGATCCTGGTTCGGGAGCCATCTGGGATAGCACAACGGTCAGGAAATCATCGCCATTAGGACTAAGATAAAACCTTGTTTCCTTAATTAAGTGGTTGATTAGCATTGTAATAATAACTTTTAGCTTGAGCCTGCTCGGTCTATAAGAGGCAGGTGGGGTGGTTGGGAGGATCAAGCTTAATCAAAAAACAATTTTTTTTATTTGTTCTTCCCTTCTCACCCACGACGGCGGCGGATCCAGCACCGCGGTGCTCACTTCTCCCCCTTCTTCTCACCGTCAGTGATCCTTCTGGCATGGATCCAGACATACAAGGCTTTAGCATCGGAGCCCCGTGCCAAGACGTCAAGATCTCACTAAGACTCCCTACTCGTCGTGTAGGTTCGAGAGAGTGATATTTGCCCAACGACGATCCTAGGGATTGCACCGGAACGGTCGCCAACGGCGTGAGCTATGGCTTGTATCGTGTCTTTGCTGAGTGTGTTCATCGTGTTCTTCGTGTGTGAGTTCATGGTTTTCATCCCCTACCTTTTTCTCCCGCACACCCCTCTCGATTTCCACAGGGATTCATGAAAGATCAGGCACCCCCGAGGTTAGCCCTTAACATATTGGTATCAAGATCTTCGTTTCTCACGAATTCCCCACCAATCTTTCTTCTATCCACCATAAATTCGAAAATCCACAAAAAGAGCCCCAAATTTTCCTTTGGATTGACTCTTGATTTGTAGTGTTATTTATGGTTTTGATCTGACAAAATATTGTCTTAGGTTTTGGTCCAGCTTTACCCTGTGTTTCCTAGCCCAATTTGGCCAATTTTTTTTGCGGATTTGAGGCCCCAAGGCGTGGAATTCCGCTCAAGAACACGAGTTGTTTGAGCAGAGTCCCCAACCCCTGAGTCTTCGGCCTAACACCACGGAATATCTGGCCCACCAAAGTCTCTGGACTCAGACCCCGTAGTCTCCGGCCCACACCGGAGTGTCCGGTCTCAGACCCTGGAGTCTCCGACCCCAAACGCCTGATTTGACTATTTGCCTCTTATTTCGTTTTGGATAATTTTCCTCTTGTTGTTTGTGTACCGTGTGCATGTCATCAACTAACAACAGGCTTCCGCATGAACAACATCTGCGCTCATCGACACCAAGACACCCGAACATCCTCTAGCACCACTCACGCCAAGTTCATCATCACCAATGAAGGTATAACCTGTGTCACCTTATTAACCCCTATCTTCCTTTGTGTGTACCTATCCCACGAGAGTGACTCCTCTTGTGTTCGCTTGAGCATTGTGCATTTGTCTTGGATATTAAGAGTGCAAAAGCAATAGCAAGAGTGACTTGGTAGCATCAAGGGAGAGCAAAAAAAGGGAAACAAAAGAAAAAAGATACAAAAGAAAAACAAAAATACTTTCCCATAGCAAAATAGAGTCTCAAGCTTGTAAGCAAGAGGGAAATACAGCGCCCAAGGCAAGTGCACAAATCCGTTTCTCATTTTTCTCTTTGAAAATAGGACACCATCTCTCCTTGCATTGGCACGACAACCGAGCTTAGTCTTTGTTAGACATTTTGTTGCTCATTTTCATAGTCATGTCAATCCCAATAATCTCCACGTGTGTGTATATAGTCATAGGTTCGCGTCACCCTTTTGAGTTGTTGACCTTTAGCTTTGACTTGAGTTTGTTGGATTTTACCCACTTTTGACCATCCCATTTCTTTTGATTAGTTCTTTGGCATTCCACAACCCTAACCTTCCACCAAAATCTTTTGAGAGTCTTAGTTCTTTATTTAGTGTGAGGTTTCTTTGCGATTTCACTTTGCAAGCTAGTAGTTCTCTCTTGTGGTTTCTAGTTCGGTGCAATCCCCAAGGTGAGGTAAAAGGCTAACAACACCATATTACACTTCCATATACAATCCTTGTGTGTTTTGCATGATGGATAGGCACGCTGAGTCGAGCCAACCACCTTCCCAAGAAGAAGAACAAGGCCTGTTATGCACGCAAGCCACTAGATCATCCGATATGAGTTCCATGAACATTGCTATGCTCTCGAGTTGCGCCAAGATGAACAATTGAGCGAAACTCAAGCCGAGTTCAAGAGCATTGACAACCGCTTCGATGCCCTCCAACAAGAAATGCATGAAATGCGGCAAGGCTTCTCCAACCTTCATCAAGAGACGAGAGCCATGCACATTAACTTTGCTCCCACTCAATTTCATGAAAATTTCATATCCTCTCATTATTTTGAATAACTTCAATATCCTTTGATCAATTATCAAACTAAGAGTTTTAATACGAGATGCTAGTACCTTACTAGTATCAAATCCAGTAGACTTTTTAGCACTTCTAAATCAAATTCATTTGAATTTGTCTAATACATTATTCATGAAAAATCGTGCCTATGTCATCCACCTTTTCCATCATGACTTTGCAGTCGTTTGGAAGATTTAGGTAATCCTTTACTTGATAAGATTCAGCAATGAATTGCTTTCTAATCTTAAGTGAATTTCGCCTCGAGGATTTCTCATAATTTTAGTTTACCATTATTTCCTTTGTAGTTCGTAGGTATGCCATATTTTGGCAACATGATAAGTGATTCATAAATGTTTCCTGATTCAGGCCATCATACGGACGTCCCTACATCTACATCATCAAGTCCCCCAAGTGGACTAATGACGTGAGCCCGTGCTAAACTCCTACAAGCTAAGGTTAACTCGCTCCTCTCCTCGCCTGACTTTGATACATCCTTGGATGGATTACTACTTCATGCAACTACACTGTGCATTATCAGCTATGAAGCCACCACGGATGAAGTACAACGAGCAGGACGAGAAGAAGAAGGTGCTGGAGCTGAAGCCCCGGAGTCTCTGGCCCTGATTCCCGTAGTCTCTAGCCCTAATGCCCGGAGTCTCTAGCCACCCACCCTGGAGTCACCGGCCTGGACTCCAGACCAGTCCTCCAGACGCCAGCATGGAGTGTTCAGTACATACCCATGGAGTATTCACAGGAGAGCATCGCCACCCCTAGAGTTTCTGCACACACCGGAGTCTCCAGCCTAGCTACCCCAGAGTCTGCAACCCTCGACCCCGGAGTCTCCACCCATAGGACTCCGGCCACGACTCCGGACCCCACCTAGGAACTCTCTATATGCCGCCCCATAGTCGGCCCGGAGTCTGAGATCCACCCCGGAGTCTCTGTCCCCTAGACACCGGAGGCTTCGGTGTAAGTGAATCAGTCATGTGAAAGCATTTTGGGCCGTCGGCCCATGCAACACCAAATTTGTCCAGACTTTACCCTTTATTTCCTAAACTACCCTTGAACTAGTGGTTGGCCTATATATAGTCCCCCACTTCTATTGTAAACCCTAGGCTTGATATTTGGAATTAGTGGACACCCCATGTGGAACTATCTAGTTATTGCCTCATGCTCCTTTGATAGAGGAGCACTAAATATCCCTACCTCATTGGAGTTTGCATCGCGCCTCCCTTGTTGTACAAGGACTTGGCATCGGAGTCCCTTTGCTAAGACGTCATGATCTCACCGAGACTCCCTACTCGCCCTGCCGATTCAAGAGAGAACCCTCCACCCGACACCGATCCTAGGGATTGCGCTGGATCGGTCGCCACCGGCGTGTGCTATTGGCTTGTATCATGGTTTTGTGTGTGCGTTCATCGTGTTCTTCGTGCATGAGTTTGTCGTGTTCATCTCCTCCCTCTCCCCCCGCACTTCCCACTCGATTTCCATAGGGATCCGTGAAAGATCGGGCACCCCCGAGGTTAGCGCTCAACATATTGGTATCAAGAGCTTCGTTGCTCATGAATTTCCCCTCCAATTTTTCTTCTATCCACCAAAAATTCGAAAATCCCCCAAAAAAAGAGCCCCAAAATTTCCTTTGGATCGTATCTTGATTTGGAGTGTTATTTGTGGTTTTGATCTGACCAAATCTTGTCTTAGGTGTTGGTCCTGCTTTATCCTGCATTTTTCCAACCCAATTTGGCCAATTGTTTGCAGATTTGAGGCACCAAGGTGTGGATTTCCGCTCAAAAACACGAGCAAGTGGAGCAGAAACCCCAACACTGGATTCTCTGGCCTCATACCCTAGAGTCTTTGGCAACCACGGAGTCTTCTCCCTCAGACCCTGGAGTCTCCGGTCCCCCAATGGAGTCCCCAGCCTTCGACCCGGAGTCTCCAGCCTGACGCCTATTTTTGTCTAGAATTTGCCTCTTTGACTGTTTTGGCTAATTTTTCCTTTTGTTTGTCCGTGTCCCGTGTGCGTGTCGTCAACTAACAACAAGCTTCTGCATTAAAACTTCCACGCTCATCAACACCACAACACCGAACATCATCCCGCACCACCGACCAAAAGTTTCTCATCACCAAGAAGGTATAACTTGCGTCACCTTATTAACCCTATCTTCCTTTGTGTGTACCTATCCCACGAGAGTGGCTCATCTTGTGTTTGCTTGAGCATTGTGCATTTGTCCTTGGATAGTGAGAGTGCAAAAGAAATAGCAAGAGTGACTTGTTAGCATCAAGGGCGAGCAAAATAATACAAAAGAAAAAGATACAAAGAAAAAGATACAAAGAAAAAGAAGAATAGTCTCCCATAGCAAAGGAGAGTCTCAAAGCTTATAAGCAAGAGAGAACGAAGAACGCCCAAGGCAAGTGCACAAATCTGTTGCTCACTTTTACTCTTTGCAAACGAGTCATCGTCTCTCCTTGCATTCGCACGACACCGAATGTAGTCTTCATTAGGATATTTTGGTTCCTCATTTTCATAGTCATGTCAATCCCATCAATCTACACGTGTGTGTGTGCATAGTCATACATTCGCATCACCCTTTTGAGTTGTTGACCCTTACCTTTGACTTGAGTTTTGTTTGCATTTTACCCACTTTTGACTATCCCTTTTCTTTTGATTGGTTCTTTGGCATTCCACAACCCAAACCATCCACCAAAAGCTTTTGAGAGTCTTAGTCCTTTATTTAGTGTGAGGTTTCTTTGTGATTTCACTTTGCAAGCTAATAGCTCTCACTTGTGGTTTCTAGTTTGTTCAATCCCCAAGGTGAGGTTGAAGGCTTACCCACCACATATTGCTTTCCATATACAATCCGTATGTCTTTTGCATGATGGATAGGCACAGTGAGTCGAGCCAACCACCTTATCAAGAAGAATAACAAGGACCATACATGACGCGCGCAAGCCACTACATCATCTGACATGAGTTCCCTGATTGTTGCCAAGTGCTTGAGATGCGACAAGATGCACAATTCGGCGAGACTCAAGCTGAGTTCAAGAACATTGACAACCGCTTGGATGGTCTTGAAAGACAAATGCATGCAATGCAACACAACTTTGGCCATCAAAATGAAGCGTTGCAACGCTCCGTTGCCAAACCAAATGACAAGCTTTGACTCCTCATCGACGGAATGACAAGACCATGTTCACACGCATCAAGCTCTTCAAGCTCATCGCATCACCGTTCTCCTCTTCATAAAGATCATCATCCAAGTGCTCCAAGATGCAATGATGCCCCCATGGTTGAAGATGGAAGCTCTTCACACTATGTACCTTCCCCACGGCATGCCGCAACGACAAGCTATGATGGTGATTTCTCCTCAAGGCCCCAAGCAAGGCAGAACACCGTCATCCTGCAAGGGCACTAGTGATCCAACAAGCGCAACCACAAGTGGAACCTCAAGCACAACCTCAACTCCATCGCCATTGTCATCGACACATACTTGACACAACAAGTGATGACTCCAACTTGGAGGAACAAGCTCGTCACCGACATGAAGCTCTCCAAGATCCTCCTCTTTGTCCGTCATGAACGTCCACGCCAACACCATGGTCATCACAAGGCGCCTCCTCCACCACATCAAGACATGGAGCATCAAGTTGTACATATTGAGCGACGCCCACCACGTCATGAGGCTCAAGACCATGATCTTCATCGTGAGGCCCAAGTTCCTAACCCGCAACACCAACCGAGGAACAAGCCTCCTCTTCATCAACAACAACATCAAGAGGCTCCACATCCTCAACAACCTCCTGATGCCCAAGCGCCTCAACCTCGTCATCAACCATGCCAAGAGCAAGAGCAAGATCGTCAACTTCAAGCATAGCAACAAGATTACCAAGCTCATCACAATAATTGCATGGAAGATGAAGACCGTCACTATCATGGAAAACCACTAACACTGTGACCGCAATGAGGAAGAAACCTTTGGAAAGATCAAGTTCACGATGCCCAAGTTCACCAGCTCAAATGATCCTGAATAATACCTCTCATGGGCACTCAAAGTCGACAAGATCTTCCGTATGCACAACTATAGCGATGAGAAGATGGTCTCCATGGCCTCGCTTGAGTTTGATGATTATGCAAACCTTTGGTGGGAACAAGTTCAAGTTGCTTGTGACGCAAGAGAAGAGCCTCCGATCACAACTTGTCATCACATGAAGGCTGATGTGAGATCCCGCTTTGTTCCTTCACACTATACGTGTGACCTATCCAACAAGCTTCAATAATTTAGTCAAGGGACAAAGACCGTGGAATAGTACTTCAAGCAAATGGAGCTCAACATGATCTGCGCCAACATTGAAGAGCGCAAGGACCAAACAATGGCACGTTTCCTCATCGTCTTGAACCATCCAATCAAGTGCATCGTCGAGTTCCAAACATACAACAATATGGTTGAGCTTGTGCACATCGCCATAAAATCCGAGCGTCAAGTACAAGAGGACATCAATTACAATAATCCCAAGACGTATTTCACCTAGAAGGAAGCTTCAACTACTACACCAACAACTTTCAATGGAAGCTCCTCAAGTACCCCGAAGCCTTCCTTCAAGCCCACACTTCCTCAAGGAAAACCGCCCCCAAGTGGCAAGTATACAAAGGATGCCACGCCATTCAATGGTGAATGCTACAAGTGTGGAGGCAAAGGACACAAGTGGTCTGAGTGTGGAAACAAGAAAGTATTGTTCATTCATGAGAATTGCGACGAAGAGTACTTGAGTGAAGATGAATTTGATGCTCGAGTCAAGGAAGCAATGACAAGGCAACGTGTGGAAGATGACCAAGAGCTCCTCATGTGTGAACATGATGCAAGTCCATCACTTGTCGTCACAAGGATATTGACCACTCAAGCACAAGAGCATGAAATCAACGATCAAATATCTTCCAAACACGTGCATGCAACAATGGGATATCTATCAAAGTGATCATCGATGGAGGGACTTACCACAACCTTGCAAGCATCGAGTTGTGTGAGAATCTCAACCTCACAAGCACCCCTACCATGTCTAATGGCTAAGTGACCAAGGGTCCGTGAAGATCAAGCACACCGTCTAGGTAGCATTCTCTATTGGCCCATATGAAGACATGGTGGAGTGTGATGTGGTTCCAATGACGGTTTGCCGCATGTTTCTTGGTCAACCATGGAAATTCGACAAAGGTGCTCTACATTATGGTCGCACAAATGTTTACACCTTCAAGTGGCTTAACAAGACATGTATGTTTGCAACCGATGACTCCTAGCCAAATAATTGCGGATAATGCAAAGGCTTTAGCAAGGGCGCAAACCACAACACAAGCTTATGAGAAGAGCAGTGAGCGAGAGAACCACCTCATAGTGAGTGACATAGGGTTACTCGGGTACCTATGATTTGCTACCCTGGCTGTATAAAAGGCTTATGGCCCATGAAGAATCAAGATGATGGCCTAAAAGAAGCAACCGACAAAGGCTTTAGTTAAATTAGGAAAGGGAACAAAGGACCGACACCGTGTTGGTATTCTAATTATGCATATGTAACCTATCCGCATACAACTTTGAGACCCGGCCTATTATATATAGGGCGGCAGAAGCCTAGACGAGGACACTGAAAAATCCGCAAGCAATCTGTAATAGTGCAGTTCACCAAATATTCAAGCGACTTTGACTGCATTGTTCTCCTAACATCCGACGAAATCCTTAGCATTCTCTTTTCCACAAAACCCTAAGTCCTTCTCTATGGACATTGCTGAGGTCACCCCTCGTCAATTGGCCTCGTCTGTGGGAAACTTGAACGTTGGAACCATGGATTCAGTGGAACTCCCTTTTCCAAGCAGCAACCCAACAAAAGCGGATCCACACCCGCCAACCTGGTGATAGTACCTACCGAATTCAACGACGGATTCGATCTAATCATCGGAAGTTTCCACTTCCAAGTAGATGACCCCCAAGAATCACAACCTTTAGCCCTGATTACATCAGAACCATTGGTGGAAAAGACTATGCTTACGGCGATACCAGCATCATCTATCGGATCCTCCATAGAAAGTCACGGTGGAAATTGAAGCAGCGGAAGAAAACAAGCAAGATGAGACGGATCTAGGGGACCTTGATGGTCTTTATGACAATCTCTCCTTCAGATCAGATTCTCAACTAACTCCACCATGTGGAACAAGCCCAGCAAACTCTGAACCTGAGGAAAGCGGTGAAAGCATCGATTTTGGGATAAGGATGGCAGAAATCTACCCAGAACAAAAACTAACGGACTTCACTAATCCACCGGACAGTGTCTCCCTTAATTCAGATGACGACGTCACCAGTTCATATATTACCCAGCACCAAGTATGCATGATCATCAGAGATGCATCAACTCAACAAGACTCCAATGGTAATCCTAGTTTTAACCCTGATGATATCCTATCAAGCAACAATGCAGGAAACCATGGAAATGAAGGAAATCATGAAAACGGGGAAGACCCAACAAACAATCGCGTAACCCTAGGAGGAGGAGAACCACGCGGTGGTGAGAGTCAAACTCTCCGGCTACCAGCCGAAGCATGGCAAAAAGCAAGAGCTGCAATTTTGGGTGCAGTCCCCATGATGGCTGACGCCACACACGAAGATATACTAGCATACCAATATTTTTTTCATCATAAAAAAAGAGACCTGCTAAGGATGCAGAGGCAACTCGATTAAAGGAAAAGTTTAGCCGATGAATCCAGCCTATGAAGGGCACAACTAAGCTCTACCCGAGGATCAGGGAGCATAACGGGAGGAGGACCGCCAAGAAGGGGAATATCTCGACTACAGAATATCCCCGAAGTAGAAAGAAGTGAACTAATTTGACACCTTGATCTATCGTTCATGTCAATAGATCAAGCAGGAAACATACGGCCCAAGAGCAATTGTAGCTGCACAAACATATCTGATCACAACTCAACCCTCCCACGCCGATCCCCGCGTGGCCCTCCACCGCTCTGCCCTGATGAACCTCGGCATGGTAGGAGCATCTCTCGCGCAGGAAGAACAAGGAACCATGCGGTAACCTGACATATCCCCACTCCGTCGCAGTAGCCCTCGGCAAACAGGTCGCACCCGACGATTAGGATCACCACATCGGGTCCACTTCTCGAGATTAGAGGAATGATGCAAGAAACGATATTACACAAAGAAGGATCGATCGATCCAGGGAAGAGCGTAGCAGCCGAAGATACTATGATGGTGAAAGCAAAGAAGAGCAAGAACTATGCGGAGCCAATTGCTTTACACGATGGGTTCGCAAGACTCCAGTACCAAAAGATTTCAAATTTCCTCACGATCATCAGCAATATGATGGCCTCCAAGAACCCGAAGATTGGTTAACAGATTATCTAGTAACAGTCAAGCTACAAGGCTGCCGCAATGCAAAGCTTGCAGCTGCACTTAACTGGCGCAACTCCCTCTTGGCTAAAACAACTACCCGAAGATTCCATCAGCACTTGGAACGATCTTGAGGACAAATTTATCAGAAAGTTCCAATCCACATTCAAGTGTCTCGCGTCTTTGGAACAATTGTGAGCATGTAAGCAAAAGACAGGAGAGTCAATACAAGCCTTTGTCTAGCTGTGGAACCTTATCAAAAACTCGGCTAAAACCATATCCGATGAAAGAGAAATTGATGCTTTCAATGATGGACTTCATCGGCAAGAATTCATAGAAGAACTAGGTGTTGGGCCAGGCAGAGAAAAACATAACTTTTTCCCTACGCGGTGATCCCAAGATCCAGCTTAGGTAGAAGGCCACGAGGATTACCACTAGACACGCAGTTGCGGAATTGATGAAGCATGTCGCTTGATGCAGTGCAGTCCTCACGATCCGTTCAGGTTCCGCGATCCATGATCCGTACTTTCTTCACGATCGTCGAAGTGCTGAACGTACATCACCTCTGCCGGTATCCACACGTACAAGGAGGAGCGCCGACGATGGACTGCTAGGTCCGGTAGGGCGGCGACAGGACAGACTGGGGCTAGGGTTTCCAACACATGGAGTGACCTAACCTTGTACTCTAAGCACCTGCGCCCCAGCTTATATAGGGAGTGAAAGTGGGCTCCACTCACTTGTGGCCCATTCACTAAAAAGGCCTATATTAGCCACTGCAAGTCTTACTTGCTGACTAAGTCCATGTCTCTATTTGGGTCCAACCCAAATAGGTTTCCTGTTTGGGTCTAACCCAAACTTGCTCCGGCTCTTAAGTGTGTGACCCGACAGGCTCATGGTAACCCGGACACGATTCCGAGTCTCACTCGTGATCGATCAGTTGGTAGCGGCTCCTAGCAGAACGTGCCAACTCCCAAGTACCAATAAGTCATGACGACATACCTTCCAATGCGACTTTCGTCTGAGTCCCTTTTGCCTCACGATATACTTTGTCGGACTATAGGCGAATGACCGTCATCCCTTAAATAGTCCGACTCTCTTTCTCGATCCGAGATAAGTGATTCATCCGACTAACTCTTAGTTGGCTGCCTCGGTTAACACTTATCCGAGACGCGCACGGCCATGCTTTCCGAATCATATCTTCCGAGAGGGCCCAGAGAATATCTCTCCGGATGGAGGGGCAAAATCCCGTCTTGGTTATTCACATCACGCAGCTTGATTCTCCGTCGACCCGAACTCTGCCTTTATAACTGCCTAGTGACGGAACAACGTTTGACAGAACCTAAGTCGGAGATCCTCAACTCGGATTGTGCAATAACCTCAGGTCTAAGGATTACATTAATTGAGACATGCAAATGACGGCTTGTTCATTGCATCTCAATATGGGTCAATCCGACTCGCTAAACTCTTTAGTCGAATCTGTGTAAGTCGGAATAGCATCTCCATGCCCATGACAAGTGGAACCTAGTCATCTGCCGACTTTCACATTGGTCTAAGTTGTGTGTCCGGCACAACCTCAATGACCAAGGACAATTAGTATGAACAACATGAATATGTAGTTCCACAATCAAATCACATATTCGATGATACACATCAGTAGTTCATACATGGACCATAACCTTATGAATACACAGGAATATCATCATACATGATTGCCTCTAGGGCATATTCCCAACAGTCTCCCACTTGCACTAGAGTCAATCTTCCGACATCACATGTCTAGGCATCTAATGCCCATTGCTCTCAGGTATGCCTCATGCTTCGGCTGTGGAAGTGGCTTTGTCAACGGATCCGCAATGTTTGCATCCGTGTGTACCTTGCATAACTTGATATCACCTTGATCCACGAACTGGCGAATAAGGTGGTACCGCATGAGTATATGTTTGTTCTTCTGGTGTTGTCTAGGTTCCTTGGCTTGTGCAATAGCACCATTGTTGTCACAATACACGTCCAAATATGTACTCTGACTCAATCCAATGAGCCGCCTTGGTCTATCTCTATAGATCCGGATTCCTAGTATGTAAGTTGCCTCACCCAAGTCTTTCATCGAAAAGCTCCTTTCTAATGATTCCTTGGTCTCTTGCAACATCTGGACATCATTTCCAATCAATAATATGTCATCCACATACAAGATCAGAAAGTTTACTTTGCTCCCACTAAACTTCTTGTATAAACAAGAATCATGATCACTCTTGATGAAGCCAACCGATTTGACTACCTCATCAAAGCAAATGTTCCAACTCCGAGATGCTTGCTTCAACCCATAAATGGATTTCCGAAGCTTGCATACCTTGTCAGCATTAGTCGGATCGACAAAACCCTCGGGCTGTATCATATACACGTCCTCGGTTAAATTTCCATTAAGGAAAGCCGTCTCGACATCCATCTGCCATATCTCATAGTCGAAATAGGCTGCTATAGCTAACATGATCCGAACTGATTTAAGCATCGCTACAGGAGAGAAAGTCTCATCGTAGTCAACTCCTTGAACTTGTCGGAACCCCTTCGCGACAAGCCGTGCTTTATAGATAGAAACATTTCCATCCATATCAGTTTTCTTCTTAAAGACCCATTTGCACTCGACGGGTCTTGCACCGTCTAGCAAATCAACCAAGTTCCAAACTTGATTTTCATCCATGGACTTTAACTCGGATCTCATGGCTCCAAGCCATGACTCGGAATCAGAACCCACCATCGCTTCCGAATAAGTCGTCGGCTCATCACTGTCCAACAACATCACATCACGAACACTTCGCAATCTAGCCGATCTTCGCAGTGTCGGTGCAGTTTCCGGCTTAGGTACCACGTCCGGCTCAACCTCTAAGGCATTTGCCGACTCGCTGCTAGCCGGCATGTCTCGAATTTCTTCGAGATGCACCGTACTCCCACTGACTCCCCGACTGAGAAACTCTTTCTCAAGGAAGACACCATTTGGAGCGACAAACACTTTGCCCTCTTCTCGGTTGTAGAAGTAGTAACCCAAGGTTTCCCTCGGATATCCCACGAAAATACACTTATACGACTTAGCTGTGAGCTTGTCCGACTGAAGTCACTTGAAAAAAGCTTCACAACCCCAAATCTTAAGAAAAGACAAACTCGGCTTCTTGCCAGTCCACATCTCATGCGGTGTCTTCTCTACCGACTTTGATGGTACTCTGTTTAGTGTGAAGACTGCAGTTTCTAGACAATAACCCCAAAATGATAAAGGCAGATCTGTCCGACTCATCATTGATCGTACCATGTCCAACAAGGTCCGATTCCTCCTTTCCGACACACCGTTTCTCTCCGGCGTTCCTGGAGGAGTGAGCTGGCAAACTATTCCACAACTCTTTAGATGGTCATCAAACTCATGGCTCATGTACTCGCCTCCTCGGTCCGACCGAAGAAACTTTATTTTCTTGCCAAGTTGATTTTGTACCTCATTCTGGAATTCCTTGAACTTTTCAAAGGCTTCTGACTTATGTTTCATCAAGTAGATATATCCATATCTACTCAAATCATCAGTGAAGGTAATGAAGTACTCATAACCACCTCTGGCTGTCGTGCTCATCGGGCCACATACATCACTATGTACTAGTCCCAATAAGTCGGGCGCCCTTTCACAACTCTTTGCAAAAGGTGTCTTGGTCATCATGCCGAGAAGGCAGGATTCACATGTCTCGAACGACTCCAAGTCGAACGAAGTTAGGAGTCCATCATCATGGAGCTTCTTCATGCATTTCCAACTTATATGACCAAGCCGACAATGCCAAAAGTAAGTCATATTCAGATCATTTGGTTTTAACCTTTTCACATTTATGTTATAGACAGATTCACTATCAAGATTCAAAATAAATAACCCGTCCCGGACGGGTGCAAAGCCATGAAACATATCATTCAAATATAAAGAACAACCATTATTCTTAATATTCGACTCACAGCACTGTCTCATCAAACATGAGGCAGAAATGATGTTTCGACTAAGCACTGGAACAATATAACAATTATTTAGCTCCATTATGAATCCAGAGGGTAAATGAAGTTGCATTGTGCCGACTTCCAACGCAGCGACTCTCACTTTGTTTCCGACTCTAATGTCAACCTCGCCTCTTGCCACGCTCCTAGTTCTTACCAGTCCCTGCAACGAGTTGCAGATGTGAATGACTGATCCGGTATCATATACCCAAGAACTACCAGGTGCATCAGCAAGATAAATGTCTATAACATTACAAACAAGCGTACCTGAGCCGGAAGTCACACCTCCGCTCTTGGCTTTATCAGCTAGATACTTGCTGCAATTCCTCCTCCAGTGGCCATCCGACTTGCAGTAGAAGCAAGTGGATCCGGCTGTAGGAGATGGCTTAGTCCCTGAGGAAGCGCTTTGTACTGGGTCCTCCGCCTTACCTCCTGACTTTGCCTTCTTCTTCTTAGTCCAAGAACTCTTCTTGAACTTATCCTTGTTTTGTACCATCAACACTTGACTGGCACCTTTCTTGAGATCCGCCTCAGCCTTCTTGAGCATCCCATGTAATCCAGTGAGCTTCTTATCCATACCATGCATGTGGTAGTTCGATATGAACTGGCCATACGCACTAGGAAGAGAGTTCAGAATTATATCCGTAGCGAACTCTTCGCTAATGGGGTAGCCAAATCTTTCTAGAGACTGCACGTAACCAACCATCTTGATCACATGCGGACTCAGTGGATCGCCATCCTTAAGCTTGCAGCTCAACAAAGCCTGAGAGACTTGATACCTCTCAGTCTTTGCCTGAGCCTGGAACATACTTTTGAGGCTTTCGATCATATCGTAGGCCTCAACATTCTCGAACTGCTGCTGCAAGTCCGGTTCCATGTGAGCAAGCATAAGATAGCTAATCTCCGTGGATTCATCACAAATCCGACTGTAGGCATTGGTGGCTGCGACAGTCGCATTCTCATCTGGCTCAGCTGGAAGTGGGTTGTCTAGGACACGATCCCTTTTTTCTTGTTTGAGAACAATTCTCAGATTACGGTACCAGTTGGTGAAATTAGTTCCATTCAGCTTATCTTTCTCTAAGATGGTTCTCAAAGCAAAACCAGAAATCTGAGGAAGACTGCTAGGTGCCATTGATCTACAACAGAAAATATGCAAAACACTTAAGACATGTATCCATAAAAGAGCAAGCATATTAAACACTTTAATATTTATGCTCCCACTAGAACCAACATCCCTCCGATGGTTACTTAGTGATTCAGGACCCTAAATAAGCAAGTCGACTAGTGAGCTTTAGCATCACCGCTAGCCGTCAAGTGATCTAGGTATACAACTCCTTGTCAATTGTATCTCATACGACTCCTGTTGGATGGGTGGCATCACATGCCCCGGCTCCCATCCAACTTTTCCACAAGTCCCACAACCGTTGTGATAGACCTGTCTAGATTACCAAGTGCTTCTACTGTAAGAGTCCGACTCGAACCTACCTAGTCGGAAAGAATTGATAGCACCTCAATTTTATGAGCCCACTACCAAAAATGTCCGACTTGTGATGGTGCAACACTTGGCGGGGAAACCGACTATACCTTCTTTGAGGGATTATATTCTACCAACTATCTAATAGAGGTAAAACAGAGACATAACAATAACGCAAAATAAGGCAATTATAATGTGAAATGGTATGACTCTCTTCATGGCGATCTCCATCTCCATAAAGTCTGTAATCCGACTCGTGTCAACTCTTGTCACGTGCCGTCTTACACCATGTAGCCGACTTGTACACCGACTTGCATGCCATCCGGATTCTCTAAACAGCTACACTAGCTAGTAATGCAAATTACACAGAGAATCCGACACGCAGGCCGTTATACAATAAGATGACAGCACCTAGGCTCCAGCCGGCTGACAAAAAACCGTGATTCGCAGATCACGTATGGATTACACACATCACATGCACATAAGCCATACCATTCACAACATCATCCTGCAAAAACAAGTTATGCATAGATACGATATCTACCGGCGTTGTGAAACTCGCAACGACATCTAAGGCGCTACGACAGGGCGAAGCCGGTGGTCTCATCTGCATTCCGGACATGGATTTCATCATCGGATAAAATAATTTTACCCAAATCCGATCCGGACTCCGATTCGATCAAACCCTTTGATCTTCGATCACCGCATCAGGGTTTACGTGTCACAGTCTACCCCGATGGCGGAAACCGACCGGTAGGGGTATTGTCGTTCCACTACCTTAGCAGTTAGATCACGGAAACCAGATCATCCATTCCCCGAGTATAGTTGATCCAATCAACTTTGTACAAAACCGATCTATCTCATAGATCGACCACCAAAACTGCAATTAGATCCAATCTAATGCCAACCGCATATCACATATGCGCGATCTCGAGCCTAAAACCAGAAGCTAACGCTCTGATACCACTGTTGGGCCAGGCAGAGAAAAATAAAACTTTTTCCCTACGCGGTGATCCCAAGATCCAGCTTAGGTAGAAGGCCACGAGGATTACTACTAGACGTGCAGTTGCGGAATTGATGAAGCACGTCGCTTGATGCAGTGCACTCCTCCCGATCCGTTCAGGTTCCGCGATCCACGATCCGTACTTTCTTCACGATCGTCGAAGTGCTGAACGTACCGCACCTCTGCCGGTATCCACACGTACGAGGAGGAGCGCCGGCGATGGACTGCTAGGTCCGGTACGGCGGCGACAGGACGGACTGGGGCTAGGGTTTCCAACACATGGAGTGACCTAACCTTGTACTCTAAGCACCTGCGCCCGAGCTTATATAGGGAGTGAAAGTGGGCTCTGCTCACTTGTGGCCCATTCACTAAAAAGGCCTATATTAGCCACTGCAAGTCTTACTTGATGACTAAGTTCATGTCTCTATTTGGGTCCAACCCAAATAGCTTTCCTGTTTGGGTCTAACCCAAACTTGCTCCGGCTCTTAAGTGTGTGACCCGACAGGCTCATGGTAACCCGGACACGATTCCGAGTCTCACTCGTGATCGATCAGTTGGTAGCGGCTCCTAGCAGAACGTGCCAACTCCCAACTACCAATAAGTCATGACGACATACCTTCCAATGCGACTTTCGTCTGAGTCCCTTTTGCCTCACGATATACTTTGTCGGACTATAGGCGAATGACCGTCATCCCTTAAATAGTCCGACTCTCTTTCTCGATCCGAGATAAGTGATTCATCCGACTAACTCTTAGTCGGCTTCCTCGGTTAACACTTATCCGAGACGCGCATGGCCATGCTTTCCGAATCATATCTTCCGAGAGGGCCCAGAGAATATCTCTCCGGATGGAGGGGCAAAATCCCGTCTTGGTTATTCACATCACGCAGCTTGATTCTTCGTCGACCCGAACTCCGCCTTTATAACTGCCTAGTGACGGAACAACGTTTGACAGAACCTAAGTCGGAGATCCTCAACTCGGATTGTGAAATAACCTCAGGTCTAAGGATTACATTGATTGAGACATGCAAATGACGGCTTGTTCGTTGCATCTCAATATGGGTTAATCCGACTCGCTAAACTCTTTAGTCGAATCTGTGTAAGTCGGAATAGCATCTCCATGCCCATGACAAGTGGAACCTAGTCATCTGCCGACTTTCACATTGGTCTAAGTTGTGTGTCCGGCACAACCTCAATGACCAAGGAAAATTAGTATGAACAACATGAATATGTAGTTCCACAATCAAATCACATATTCGATGATACACACCAGTAGTTCATACATGGACCATAACCTTATGAATACACAGGAATATCATCATACATGATTGCCTCTAGGGCATATTCCCAACACTAGGACGAACCAAACCAAAGACAATTTCGTAGTTGATGGACATAGCTAATCGCTGGGCCGATGGAGAAGATGCATTACACAACAAAAGAGCCTGCTCAGCCAATGAAGACAAGGATCGGCACAATAATGATGGAAGGCGACGAAACAATGATGGGTATAGCACACCAAGTTATGTTGCAACCAGTTTCTCTGGAGGAGATAACCGACGAAGCAATGACTACAACAATGGGTACCACAGTAGCAGGAACGACGCTGGCGGAAGCTAGCCATAGCAATGGTACCAGCCAAAAAGTCGAGACCCTCCTATGTCAGCAGGACAAATGTTGGAAGGACTATGCAATATGCACTTCTAAGTCGACTCGACAGGCAAGAGGCGGTCCAACCACCTCCTAAAGGATTGCTGAACCTTCTTAAAAATGCAAGAGCTATGCAGCACAAGGGCAACCGAAGCAGCAAACTGAGGCTATGCTATTACACATGGCACTTTGGCTATCCGTGCACCACCACCACCACTAGGGCATCCGCCGGTGGAACAGCCGCAAAACACAACAAACCAAGAAGACGAGTACCCTGGATCAAAAGGAGCAATGTCGATGATCTAGAAGGGACGGCCCTCTAATAGAACACAGAAGCTGATCACCGGACAAGTGAACATGGCAGTAATGATGCCACCCCCTACGCTGGAGTATCTTCATTGGTCAGAACAAGAAATAACCTTAAATAGAGATGACCACCCACTTCGGGTCCAGCGACCTGGCCAATCAGCACTGATAGTAGAGGCACAAATCAGCAGGTTCGACATGAGCAAGGTTTTCTTAGATGCAGGAAGCAACATTAACCTCATCTATGCCAAAACCCTACAGGCAATGAATTGGTCCCTGACGAATCAAGCACCAATAGATACAACTTTTCACGGAATAGTTCCAGGAAAAGTTGTAACTCCTCTGGGCAAAGTGCACCTCGACGTAGTCTTTGGATCAAGAAAAAACTTCAGGCGCGAAAAACTGGAGTTCGAAGTCACGGACTTGCCTTCACAGTACCCCACTATGTGTACCTAGTGCTGAAAATGCCAGCCCCCAATGGGGTCATAACAGTAAAAGGAAGCTTCAGCTGGTCGGATAGCTATGATCGAGAATTAAAAAAATCAGAATCCTTCAGGATGGAGACGCAATTTGGCCAGTTGAAAATAGCGGATGAGGAACTACTACACGAAGGATGCATCCCTAGCGGGTGAACCTTGGAAGATTAGGTACACCACGCACCCGCAAAAGCTACCTATTCGGCCTCCGCTTCCGGTCCCACATAGGAAGAAGTGCTCGGAGGGTTTCCCCATGAGAATTGGGGAATCGCCAGAAACTATGTCAACAAGGAAAAAGCCCAAAAGGAACCCGATGAGCACCTAGCAAAATCAAGCATCACTACAAGGAACGTGCTAACTCGTGACCCCAAATATTGGTCATACAAAGGTCATAGTAGTCCATCTATGACCTTTCTATGACCAAAAGTTATAGGTCACATACCGAGTGTCACTATAGACAGACCACGACCTTTTTTTTGAATTGGTCATGAACTAATATGACCAAAATAGATGGCCATAATGTCCATGACCAAAATTTTGGTCATGGCATTCTAGTCTGTCCACGTAAGCCAATCCGACGTGGAGTCTGACGTGGCAGCAAATTCAGCCCAGTCCAGTTTAGTGCTTTACATGGGCCAAGCCCAATAATTTTAGCCTTTTGGTTTCTATAAGCCTAGCTATTACCATCCAGTTATTTCATGGGCCAAGCCTAAAACTTTAGCCCATATATTTTTGGTCTGTGGAATTTTGTTTGGCCTAATATTTTCTTTATTCCCATTTAAATTTACAGTAGGTCCCACATGTCAAATGGGTCCTACATGACAGTATTAGCTTCCTACTACTGGTCCCACATGTTAGTTCTATATATGCACCACTCATCAAATTTCAATTCCACGTAGATAGAGTTCATGCAGATAATACTGCCAGGTTTTATCTTCCCATGATTTGATAGTAAACTACAATTAATTACAATAGATAACACTTCCAATTACAGTGCCCCACTTGTTAAACACTGTCATTTCACAAATAAACACTTCCAATTACAACAATAAACTAAACCCCTCTAGATCACTAGGTTCACTCACCCTCTTCCTCTACCCACAGTAGATTGTCTCTCCCTACATTATAGATCACAAGGTTGCTCGAAGAGCAGCACCTCCAGGAACACCTGCACGAACTCGCTGCTTCTACTGCCAGCTCCTCGTCTGGCCAGCAGCACCTCCAGGACTTCCAGGAACTCACTCTCCTCCATGACTCCGGCCAGCTCCTCCACGCCTTTGTGACATCGATGGATACATTAAGAGCCACTGCACCTTCTTCCTCCTATGCCTCCGTTTCTTCGTCCCTCCTACACAAGAAACTTGACTTCATGAAACTTTCTTATGTCCAATATGAAACTTGCACACAAGCTAATTTGCAGATGGACACATGTGTATATATATATATTAGTTGCTTTGAAAGTTTTACCAGATTCATCAACAATACACCATTACAAAGCATTCAACAGGAACTAATCTAACAACTATAGCACTTAGACAAATTACCTACTGCATTTGAAGGGATATAATAACTTCCGGCAGACCTTATTAAGGCACCAGTCTTTGATTCGTCCACTAGGAATGCCAGTATGTTAGACAACCACTAGCTGATGAGGTGCAAAGAGAAACATCAGATATGTTTAACAAATAACATGCAAACTACTATTCTTCGTGATGTAGAAAACATACAGAAGATGAAAATCCAGAACAAAATATTGATATTCCAATGGTATATGTTATTTACCTACATGCACAACTTAGGAAAGTAGAGAGTAACTTATACAGAATTGCGGCAAAGGAATGGACTGAGCCAGCATGAGTAGCAGTAACAGATGGTAGCATCATGGGCTACACCCCTTCTCCACTATTATTTCACAGATATATTTTAATAGAAACCATATTAGCAACTTGGACCCAAATATATTTAAACACAACCTTGAGACATCTGACCAGTTTGTCAAATATATCTAAACACGGTAACAAAAGGTTTCACTCTTTAGTAGCACACCACGACACTACTTACTCAAAGCAGAACACACTCAGGTTGAACTCGAAACATGTTCAGCACACACGTATAATTTAGGTCTAGCATACATAAACAATATTTTGGGTCTAGCATACATATACGTATTACACCAAATAGGATACATGCGTGTAAAAACTCTAGCATTGAGAATAATGCATGTAAGTCTTCTGCCAGAAACCATCCAGGATGATTACACCGAGCAATAGTGCAAATGCACAACTTCATAAGCTCACGTCCCCTTCAAAATAAACAGTACATGTAACTGATGGCTAGCTATAGACGGGATTAATCCTCTTTTTGGATGTTAATAATCAAGCTCTAGCTTACATAAACAATATTTTCTGAACTACAAACATGTCAATATGATCCACATTAATCACATTGGTAATTGAGCATATGAGATATATAGGTCTATCACAAAAAATAATGTACATGATTCATGAATAAACAAGCCGTGAGAATTGGCGTGTATTACTTCAGGAGGAGACTTCCATCACTCAATTCAATACACACAAAAAGTATAGAATTCTTTATGGATCCAAACTAAACAATTTGTTATGCTCTTCTCTAGTTGTTTACTTAAATACAAGCAAGCTTAAAGTATTTTTTACAGTAAATGGCACTTTATTGATTACTTACTATCAATACACATAGCATCCAGAATACAATCAAGAGCATAGTCTAGAATAGAACCAGAGCTATCAACATTATAAGTTCTAGCCACACATGTGCCATGCCATTAACTGAACCATTGTAGGTGTTCCTCACCGGTTCATCATTGCAGATTTGCTATAGAGAACCTCTCCTGCCCTAGGTTTTAACAAACAAGTATACAAGAGAACATGGATGTACCTGCAAGGCTGACAATGAAAATAAATCAAAGTAGGAATCGGACAATCACATACCAACGATAGGAGAGTAAAAAATACAGATAATCAGTACAAGAGTATAGCAGCATGAGATTTGTATGGAACCATAGATTTCTACATTGATGTGTCGGAAAAAAATTATCCTCCAGCAACTTTAAGAGAGCTAGGAACACATTTAAAAAAACATCAGCTAGAAAAATATTTGCTACAGCCAACATTCTTTACTTGTCTTTTGCAAAGAAAATCTAGTAATAACTTCAGCGAGTGGACCTGATATAGAATTTAAAATTGGATGTCTAGAGTACAATCCGGTATGTTTTTGGGCAATAGATAACTTGGATAAATATTCAAAAATATAACTAGATAGTTAGTTCTTGGTAGCCTGCCACACACAATACTTGATAAAACATAACTACTTACACTCAACCAGGGCAAACAATTTGTAATCACCATGAACAAGAATCATATGGTTGGGTGAGAGAAATTCTACAAGACCGTGATCCCTTTCGAATATTTGTGAGGACTGAATGACAACCGATGAATCTAGTGCAGTAAAGGTGTGTATTATTCTGATACAGTATCAGGATGTGAAAAATGTTCACAGGAAAACATGGTTCATGCAGAAAGCTCATACGCATCGGGTAGAAATCCATACAGCTAATACGCATCTGGCAAAAATCCATACAAAGATTAGATGCACTCACGTTGGTGGAGAGGGGATGGAAGTGCCGGGTCATCGCCACTGCTTGATGCAGAAAAGACCCCCCCCGCCACCGACGCAGCTGATGCCATCGCCTCGATCGGGAGGCTTGTTACCCCCGCCTCGGCCAGCACGCAGGCAGGTGAGCACGACGGAGCGCTGCGCATCGTGGCTCTGATGCACGTGCACTCCGGCAAGCAAACCATCCGCTCCGCCATGGTTTCTTGGAGGCGGGGTTGGTGACCTTGGAGGCGACCGTCAAGGCGTTTGGTGGGAGGAGCAGCGCTGTTGTCTATCTAGGGGTTTTTGAGACATAGAAGGTAGCACCCTAGTGGTGGATGCAGGGTGGAGGAGAAGGAGAGCGCCCAGCGGAGCGGCTCCGCGAGAGGAAGAGGACGAGCGGAGGGCGCTCGCAATGGAGGAGACATTGCGGCAGGGTGGGGGGATGAGAGAAAGAAAGAAGCGGCTGCGTGTGGTTGTGGAGGCAAAGGATTAGGGATTTAGGGTTTGGGGTACATCGTGTGTGGGTGGGATTTTGGTGACCGGCTGTGGCTGGCCTTGGGCCGGCCCAGTTTGGCTGCCTCTTTTGGTTTTTTAGTAAAACATTTTTTTTACTATTTACATTAAAACCTTTACTAGTAATATTTTTCAAAAATAAAATATATAAGAAAATCTTTACTACTGAGTTTTTATATGCCGATGGATAATATTTCATCAAACTTGTGTCGTCGGAGAAAAAGCTAAGGGTTACATAAGGGAGTTTTCATTGCACTTTATTTTCCAAGTGTCAAAAACTAGGTGTTTTGTAAAACAACCAATCAAATGAAAGTTTCAAATTACTACCACCTTATTTTTTTAAATACTAGACCAACTTAAAAAATACTAAACTTGAAATACAAATTGGACCTCAAAAAAACCTTCTTAGAAAATTACCTATCATACCTGAGGTTTCATGGCTTTCAGGCCAAACGACAAATGTTATGGCCAGAGTCATGGCATACTTTGTGATAATGTGCTCATATTATGCACGCATGTGCATCTTCGGACGGCGAACAATGTTGTAGGAGGAAGTTTTCCTTTTCGTCGCATAGAAAATGCATTTTCTATTTGCGAGTGCAAAAAATAGGGTGTTTTGTGAAGCAACCACCAAATGGTTAATTCGAAATGCTAAAACCATATTTTTCAAAATTAGTATACAACCTTACATGGACAATGTCCTGAGCAGGGTATCTCAAACCATTTTATCCACCCCTGGCGAAAAAGACAAATCCCTGCCGAATCAGTAGGAAGTGGGTCCGATTTGAACTACAAGTACATGATCTGATGCACTTGATTTTTTGAAAAAAAATCATTTTTAGACTCACAATATGATGTTTCTTCAGAGATCCATTAAGAGTTTAGTAAGGAGCATCCCCTATCTATGAACCTTAAATCCCGTAGTTTTGACCATAGTTTGAAACGAGCATAAAAAATTCAAAAACGGTCCAAATGAGGTAACTTCTTCGCATGGTGTCATATTATGTGACATATTTGCAAGGAAAAATACCAAATTTGGTATATTGAGAACATCTTGAAAAAACCTTCACAAAAATGAGCTATATTGTTCGAGGTTGCATGGCTTTCGGGTTAAAAGACCAATGTTATGGCCAGAATCACGACATAGTTTGTGATAATGCGCCCATATTGTGCATGCATGTGCATCTTGGGATGCCTAACAATGTTGTATGAGGAAGTTTTCCTTTTCGTCGCAAAAAAATGCATTTTCTATTTTCCGAGTCCAAAAAACGGGGTTCTGTGAAGCAACCACCAAATGGTTAATTCAAAATGCTAAAACCATATTTTTCAAAAAATACTATACAACCTTACATGGAGAATGTCCTGAGTAGGGTATCTCAAACCATTTTGTCCACCCTTGGCAAAAAAGACAAATTCTTGCGGAATCGGTAGGAAGTGGGTCAGATTTGAACTATAGATACATGATCTAATGCTTGTGATTTTTTTTAAAATATTTTTAGGCTCACAATATGCTATTTTATCAGAGATCCAATGTAAGTTTAGCGAGGCCCATCCCTATATGCATGCCCGCCATTTTGGCCATAGTTTGAAACGAGAAAAAATTGAAACACACATATTTTTTTAAACGGTCCGAACAATATATGAAAAATATGCATGGAAAGTAAAAGTGTTCTATAATGCCCTTAAAATATTCTCTAAAATTTATAAGTTCTTTAAATTTTGTTTGACTCAATTTGGAGTTATGAATTAAAAGATACAAAATAATTTAGAAAAGTATAAATTGAAAAAAAGGGAGGCACCTGGACGTGCTAGCCCGCCAGCCAAACGACCTAGCCCAACACAATCCCATAAGCCTCAGGCCCTTCGGTTGCCTTCGCTCGAGGCCCAAGCCCACCAGCCGACCAAGGTTATTCCACTTATACTTTTGTGTGCTTATATTTCACGAATCGTAATTTGGTGTAGTGGTTACTATCGGAAATAAATGGACGATCGAGGGAGGGCGTGGGTTTGAGCCCCGCTTGCCCTATTTTGTGGGATTAATTCCCACGAGCTTTGCATGCTGCTGTTCACCATGAGACCTGTGTACTTATAGTTCCTGTGTCCTTATATTTCTCAAACGTCGAGTGGTTTATTGGTTACAAGCGGGAAGGAAGGCACGAGCGATGGGAGGGCGTGGGTTCGAGTCATGCTTGCCCTATTTTTTGGGATAAATTCCCACGAGCTTTGCCTGCTGCTGTTCACCATGAGACCTGTGTACTTATAGTTCCTGTGTCCTTATATTTCATCAAAGGTCGAGTGGTTTATTGGGTACAAGCAGGAAGGATGGTGCGCGCGAGGGGAGGTCACGTGTTCGATTTCCGCGGTCACACTTTTTTATTTGGATTACTTCCCGATGAGCTGGTTTGCCTGTTGTTCATGGTGGGGTCTACGTGGGTCCCACACGGGCCTCTGTTTGAGTTCAATTGGTCAGACTGACCTGGACATGACACGTGGACAAAAATTGAGAAGTGGATATAATAGGTAGGCAAAAATTGACACGTGGACATGATATGTAGGTGAAACTGGTTAGTTGGCAGTCTGATGTTTTAACGAATATATGTATTAGCACTAACGACCATTTAAATTGGTCGTAGTTGTTTAAAACTAAGCTCATAGACCAATATTGTCTATGTTATGACCTATTGGTATAATCAAGTTATGACCTTCTGATAGAAAAGGTCATTGTTTTTCAAGGTTTGAACCCTCATAAATGGCCTACGACCATCTGGTTCGCAATGGTCATAGTTCTATGACCAAAAAAATCATAGTCGTTAAGAAAAGGTCACTAGTTGGCACATTTCTTGTACCATAGCTGCCAACAGAAAACTCACCCGACAAAGCAAGGCCATTGGAGAGCAAACTCCTTGCCTCACAAATACATGACGTGTCACGGAGATAAGAAAAGCAACATGGGTAGCCAACCTGATACTCATCCCCAAAAAAGGCAACGGTCTATGTGTATGCATCGATTTCCTAAATACCAGCGACTCAATAAACCAATAACTTTTCTCACTGGTTTGCCATGCGAACATGGCACCTCTAGTCGAAAATATGAAACCCCCTCAAACCAACAAGGGATGCAATGGGACACCTCAAGACATAAGTTGTAGTTTTTAGAAAAAATATTTACTCTTATACACTTCTATATTCAATAAGGCCAACGGTCAGGCAAACATCCCCATGCAATGTATCCCTCTATACTTATCAATGAATAAAGAAAGTACTTCTCGGCATAGAGTTTCCAAGGCACATGAAATCAATAGCAGTTACGCAAAGGACATCAACTAATCGGGTCCTATACAAAAGGATATAACATACAATCAAAATTTCGTATAAACATACGACCTTTTTGACAAGTATAAATAGCCCTATACAACATTCATTCTAAAAAGTACAAAGGTACACAATAGGAGCAGAAACAGTCACATTGCAAAGTTCATAAAAAACTCCCTGTCTTCCTCTAGGCACCTCCGGACAATCCTAATCGCACGTCTACAAGCAGCGGCATAGTGAGGCGCCATACTAACAAGACCACCATCAGAAGGAGAGGCCAGCCCGGACGATATGATGTCTAAATCCAGCGTTGGATGATGCACATGCACCCACGATAGCGCAAGCTTGGAACCCGCCACAAGTTGAAGCTTTACAAAATGATGAATACGTTCGCCCTGTCGAAACTTCGCCATCAAATCAGCCAAATTCTAAGGCTAGGGATCCCGAGGAAACTTGGCATTGTAAACAATGGCCAGCAATCTACGACAACACTCGACATATTGCTCCACCTCAGATATGCGGTCCTGAAGTAGAGCCACGACATAAGCACAGCGGTGATCAATCCAAAAGTCCGTCCCGAAATTTTGAGAAGCAGACACAAGAGCTTGAATTCGGTTATGCAGAAATTGGGTTCCGTCCCTCTCGCACAATCGAATGCTTGCAAAGCAAAAAATAGAAAACGTTGGCATCCCGAAAAAAGGGGAGCAGCAGGAAGCAAACGCAAAAAGACTTACACAACATCTTTTCACCTGCTCCGGAAATTTCGTCCAGGAAGTATCCTTCACGATCAAAGTCCTAGTGCATTTTTGATTTAGCAACATCCACCATCAATTGAACAACCTGAAGTTTCCCTTCAAGCTTCTTCACCTGCTCGAGTTTCTCGGCATACAACAGTGGATCTATCATGTGTACAATAGGAGTGTCGGTTGCACCCGTTCTAGATGGGGATGGGAGTGCATCCGATGATTGCACAGGTGCGGTAGGAGCCTCCAAATCTTTGAAAATCTGGCAAGATATACCAAAGACACAAAAGCCTTCAGCATACATACATACATAGTTTTTCTTGTCATCAAAAGAAAGCATTGAGCAACATGATACGATAAATATTCATTACAACAATAGCAGAAGATATATGAAACGCTACAAAAGCTACGGAGGGAGCAGCAGAAGAAAAAGCACCGGTCGAAGAAGGAGGAGCTGATTTCTCCGGACTAAAAGTTCAGCCACAAGTTTTCTTTAGTCTATCATCTTTGCCTCCAGGGTACATGAGGGGGTGGGGGCTCTATTTATAGGCCAGCCACAAATTCAGGGGTAATTTGGGCATAAAACTAGGGTTTGGTGCAGATTAAGGCGTACATGGGCCAAAGGCCCAGCTGGCGGCGTGTAGGCCCATTCACTCAGGCCAGCGACTCTGGTGTGGCAGACCGGAGACTCTGGTCTAGGCCGGAGATTCCGGACGGTCTCCGGTCCGTCTCCGGAGTGGCACTCTGAGTGTCCTCGAGCTCGATTTGGGGGCCGGTCCAGAGATGGACCGGAGAGTCTGGTTGGTCAGCCCGGAGACTCCTGTGTGGCAGACCGGAGACTCTCGTCTTCAGGACCAGAGACTGGTGCTTCTGCAGCAGCTTCCTCTGTCTCCTCTTCCAAGCCTCCGTCTTGTCAGGGTTGGTGCTCCAGGCTTCCTCCCATGCCTCTGTACTTGTCGGTATGAACCTATCATGATAATGGGACAGAGTATGAAGTATTATACCATTCCAAAGGGGAGGAAGTAGGCTCGCATAGAGGAACGGATTCACCTTTGGCGTCCATGATGACTTCGCGTAAGTTGGAGACCATGATGTGGTAATGACCGAAGGTCAGGCTACATCACAGGAGCAGCCAGGAATATTTCTTGGCCCTCTTAATGAAAGATTCAAATCAACTGCTTGGACTTTGGAGTTGACCGGGACAGGGGAGCTAACCTTCTCCCAGTCGACCTTCTCGCCATGCGCCATCGCCAATGCCATCAAAGTTTCAGCACCGCTCTTCGACTAAGTCACGCTATAGCCAACAAGCGGACTAGGGTCGGCACCAAAAATAGCGACAAGATCGTTCAAGTCAGTAGGTACTTCCTTCGATGGAAAAACTTCAGCATGCAGGCTCTTGGAGGCGCGGCGTGAGCGGACAAGGAGGTTATGCACACGAAAATTGTTAGCCTCCAAAGTGCTAACATCATCCGATAAAGGATCAACCTTCTTATCTTCAGTACCGGTGCCCATCTCAGCGGAAAAGCAGCATGGCTTCCACGGAAGTCCCGGCTGACGATGGTGCACCGATGGATGGCTACCCCGTGGATTCAATCAAGGAGAAGACAAATTGTGAGCTACATGTGTCACTGAAGAACATATCCATGAAGGTGGCGGTAGGCTATGCCTTACCTTCTACACCTAGAGAGACCTACCATTGATGTCTAATTCTAGCTGGCTATGCTCGTGTCGATGTGGACGAATTTCAACCGGCATTTCGGTTACTAGAGCTTCACATCCCTAGAGGTGAAGGGGAGGCGACACTAGGAGAAGTCACGAGTGGCTTTATTCTATGGAAAAATAAAAACATCGCGTTTCTAGGCTCAGCGCGAAGGCCACCGTCTCCTCTGAGAAGCAAGCCATCACCTCCAAGGACACCATCTCCTCTGAGTATAAGTCCACCACCTCCAAGTCCACCCCTTCTCGAGAGGGACCGCAACGCGAGTCCATCTTGATCTGCCTTAGCTGACTCAGCCCACTAAGTCAAAGGGCCAAAAGCGGAAGGGTACCACTACTTCGTCAATGGATAACTGACACGGAAACTAATAGAGCCTCCCAAGAGTACCACCGGCTCCTCCCAAGTTAGCTTACCACCAGACTAATGAGGAAAACCGGGCGATCATAAGGGACAAAGTGAAGGCCCATTTTACACCGAAACAACCTGACCCAACAGTCCCAATAGATCCGAAAGTCATGGAGAACTTTAGGAGTTTTGTTGCGCAACCATTCCAAAATGAGTTAAATAAGCTAGATGACTATACACGCTGTCTTACGAAGACACTAAAAGAGAAGAGATCAAGTAGTATAGAAACAATGAAAAGAGACGTTCCCTAGCTCGGATAATAGGCAAAACAATCGATCCCCCCACTCAAGGTGTTACCCGAACATCAAATAGATATG
This sequence comes from Avena eriantha, assembly GCA_910589775.1. NCBI lineage: Eukaryota > Viridiplantae > Streptophyta > Magnoliopsida > Poales > Poaceae > Avena > Avena eriantha. The sequence continues at coordinate 44,500 of CAJUXJ010002525.1, forward strand.
GAAGAACCTTGGGATATGCAAACAACTGAGCTATTAGCCCAACAATGTAATATGTTTGTTGCTGAAATTCTAGGCGTAAGGGGTAACACCGTGGGTGGCCTGATCTTCACGGATCTCGTGGTCAAATCGTTGGGAAGCGAGGGGAAAGGGAGAAGGTAGCGAAAGAGGACGCACACGTCACGAAGAACACGATGAACACATGGAAAACGCACACAATACAAGGCTGATTGCTCCCGCTGGTGGCCACTGCTCCGATAGAATCCTCGCAAGGAAAGATCGGTCAACGTGCTCCTTGGAGAGGGAAGAACACCTTGTATAGGGTCTTGACAACTTGGCAAAGGGACACCAATGCCAAGGCCTTGTACAATGAGGGAGGCGCGATGCAAACTCCAACGAGGTGGTGATGATAGTCGGTCCCCTTTACTAAGGGGCTGAGGCAAAACTGGAGATTCCACAAAGGGAGTGTCTTTAGTCTATCATCTATGCCTAGGGTTACATGAGGGGGTGGGGGCACTATATATAGTCCATCCAAATAATAAGGGGTAGTTTGGGCATAAAACTAGGGTTTCTAGGGATAATAGAGGTACATGGGCCGGAGGACCAGCTCAAGGCACGCCGGCCCATTCCAGTTAGGCCGGAGACTCTGGGGTGGAGGGGCCGGAGACTCCGGGGGTGGCCGGAGACTCCATGGTGAAGCGCGGTCTCCGGGGTGGACTCCGAGGTGGCATATAGAGATTTCTAGGTAGGCGGCCGGAGTCCGGGCTGGAGGCCTAGGCCGGAGACTCCGGTGTCAAAGGCCCGAGACTCAGGGGTGGTCGGAGAGTCTGTGGTGGACGTCGTTCTCCGGTCTTATCTCAGGAGGGGTGTACTGAATGCTCCTGGGGAGAGTCTGGAGCCTTGGCCGGAGTCCGGGCCGGAGACTCCGGGGTTGGAGGCTGGAGACTCCGGGCTTGAGGACCAGAAACTCTAGAGTTAGAGGCCAGAGACTCCGGGCTAGAGGGTCGGATATTCCAGGGCTTCAGCTGCTGCTTCTTCCGTCCTCTCTTCCAAGCCTACGTCTTGCCAGGCTTGGTGCTCCTGGCTTCCTCTCTTGCCTCTGTACTTGTCGGTGTGAACCTATCATGATAATGGGATGTAGTATGAAGTAGTATACCATTCAAGATGGTAGGAAGTGGATTCGCATAGAGGAATGGATTCACCTTTGGAGTCCATGATGACTTAGCATAAGTTGGAGACCTTGATATGGTCACAACCGTAGGTCGGGCTACATCAGCTCCCCACCTTCAAAAAGAGTCGTCCTCAACTCTACACGCTCATCACAAAGTAGAAGATGTCAAGAGACCTTCTTGATCCTGGGGTTCACCATATAGTCGTCCTCGGGAAGATTGAATTGACAACACCTCAATGTTCTTCACCTTCCCTGAAGCCTACAAAGCTCACCACAAAAGAGAAGCAACACTCAAAGAGTAGCCAATTCATGAAGATTATAGCATGAGTCCTCAAGTAGAAGGAAGTCACCTTAGAATGTAGAGATGGCTCGTTGAAGGGATGCCATAGGTAACTCTCTACGGTTTGTATTATTAACTTATGGTCCAGAGAGGATGACGCGGAAGCAATTGTACCTTCACACAAAAAAGACCAAGCAAAATATGTCATTTGGGACATGTCTATTCTTGTTCACAACAATATTAGCACAATGCATGTATAACAAATGGAATGCATATGCAAGATCAAAGTGCATGGAAATCGTTTGAACATCATCCAAATGTGGGAACTCAAAAACTCCATTAAACGCCTTAGTGTGGAACTCAAAGAAATTGCCTAAGATATTGATCAACATCTTTGATGCGAGAATAGGAGAATTTTGTGAAAACACATGAGGAAGAATGTGCAAAACAACATCATTATGTGTGCAAACCAACCATTGTAAAGAGAAATTGTTCGATATGTTGGATGCCACAAAATCATCAAAAGAAAAGATCATGGGCATTGGAGTATCACAAAAGGAAGAAAAAGCAATGTATTTGCAAACAAACCAAATGAAAGAGCAAGTGGTCCTTATGTTTGTTGCCACAACTATACGAGGTACTTGGAACCTCTCATGACAATACATGCTCATCATAGCATTATGGTTGCACACAAAATATCAGAAAGAGAAATTGTTCAACATTTTTGTTGCAGCACACAAAGCATCAATATCCAATACCAAAGAAACATGATTGTCACAAGGTGGAAGAATACCATCAACATGCTTGCAAGCAAACCATATGAAAGAGCAATTTTTCAACATTAAAGATGTAAAGCATGTAAAAGGTATCAGAGCTGGGTTAGATCCTGAACTCACTAGGGGGATGCTCTCTAGAGCTCTTTTTGTCAACTCGTGCTCAATCAAGGTTGACATGATCGTGTGGGTACCTACACACATCATAGATAAAAGGAAGAAAGTGTGTGCATGGTAGACAAATACATCATCCATCATGATATATCTCTTTTTGTGCACATCACCATGAGTGTCAAGCAAGTGCAATTTATGTGCATGGTGAGTATGCAAGTGGGGAACATGCTTATCATGGCAATATAAAAATCTCCAAAATTTGAGAAAGCTATGCGGGCCATCTCAACAGAAACCATATAGGAATTATTGTTGCAAGCAAAGCAAATGAAAGAGCAAGTATTCATCTTATTGCAAGCAAAGCGAGAAAATGAATAACGATCATGACAAGGCATGTCTGAAGCAATTGCATGGTTTCCAACAAAACATATGGAAAGATATTATTCATCAAGTTTGTCGCAACATGAGGATCATTCTTAACATCATTACAAGCAAAACATTGGAAAGAGTAATTGTTCAACATACCGCAAGCAACAATGTTGAGGGCAAACCTCTAGGGTGGCCCAATATTTCATGAATCCCTTTCAAATCGAGGGTGGAGTACGGGGGAAGGAGAGGAGGATGAACATGATGAACTCACGCACGAAGAACACGATGAACACACTCACGCAAAACCCCGATACACACCAATAGCTCACGTCGGCGGTGACTGGTCTGGCGCAATCCCTAGGATCAGCGTCGGGCGGAGGACTCTCTCTCGAACCAGCACGGTGAGTAGGGAGACTCGATGAGATCTTGATGACTAGGCAAAGCAACTTCGATGCCTAGGCCTTGTACAACGAGGGAGGCATGATGCAAACTCCAACAAGGTTGGTGATATTTGGGTGCTCCTTAATCAAGGAGCATGAGGCAAGAATTAGATAGATCCACAAGGGTGTCCACTAATTCCAAATATCATGCCTAAGGAATACAAGGGGGCGTGCGGCTATATATAGGCCAGCCACTAAAATAGGGGTAGTTTGGGCAGAAAAGGGTAAAAACTGGAAAAAATAGGAATATTCTCGGGCATCCAAACCTAGTTCACTCGGAGTCTGGGCCGTTCCGGCAATAAGTCTGGCGTGAACGGAATGTGCGCCGGAAATTCTGGTCACGGCCGGTTGTTTCGGTCAGCCACCGGAAACGCATACAGAGGTGCGCTTTGGTATTCGCCGGCTGGTTTCGGTGGTCACCGGTAATTCAGGCTCGGGTCCCGGTCCGCCGGAATGGTCGTGGGTATTTCTGGCGTAGGAACCGGTTCACCGGGCCTGGCACCGATTTGCGTAGGATCTTCGTCTTGCGCTGGCTGGGCTGCTTTCCTTGGCCTTTCTTCATGGGGTTCATACCTGATGATGCATAAAGTATTGGCATGAAGTAGCAATCCGTCCAAGGAGGTATCGAAATCACATTAGACAAGGAGCGAATTCACCTTAGCTTGAAGGAGCTTGGCTCGAGCACGAGTCATTGGTCCACTTGGGGTACTTGGTGGTGTATATGTAGGAGCATCCGTAGGATAGGCTGCATTAGCTCCCCCCCTTGGGAAAGATTTGTCCTCGACTCTTCATGGTTATCATCTTGAACTTGGAGGTCCTTGACATTGAATGTATTGCTTGCATGGTACCTGGAGGTTGGAATGTCAATTATGTAGGCGTTGTTGTTGATTCTCTTTAGGACCTTGAAGGGGCCATCTCCTCGAGGCTTGAGCTTGGAGTCGCGTTCTTTGGGGAAGCGGTCTTTGCTTAGGTGTATCCACACAATGTCACCTTCTTCAAAGATCATCTCCTTCTTGTCCTTGTTTAACCTTGAAGCTTGGAAAAGAACTTGTTGCTTGATAGTGGCCCTTGTTTCTTCGTGAAGCTTCTTATAGCTTGGGCATGCTTGTCGATGTCCATGTTGATGCGCTCATGAAGAGGTAGTGGTAGGATGTCAAGTGTAGTGAGGGGCTCGAAACCATAGACGATCATGAAGGGACTCATCTTGTTTATTGAGTGTTGGAACGGTTGTAGGAGAACTCGGTGTGGGGAATGCATTCCTCCCAATCCTTGAGGTTTTTCTTGATCAACACACGAAGGAGAGTCCCAAGGCTTCGATTGACAACTTCGGTTTGGCCATCAGTTTGAGGATGCGATGTGGATGAAAAGAGGAGTTTGACGCCGAGCTTGGCCATGAGGGTCTTCCATAAGTAGCTCATGAATTTGACATCGCGGTCGGAGAAGATTGTTCTTGGCACACCGTGAAGACAGACTATTTCCCTGAAAAACAAATTTGCAACATGTGAAGCATCGTCGGTCTTATGGCACGGTATGAAGTGTGCCATTTTGGAAAAGCGATCGATGACAACAAATATAGAATCATGTCCATTCTTAGACCTAGGAAATCCCAACACGAAATCCATGCTAATATCGGACCAAGGTGCATAAGGAATAGGCAATGGCATATAAAGACCATAAGTGTTAGCTTGCGACTTAGCTTGAACACATGTTGTGCATCGTTGAATGTAGCGTTCCATGTCGCGCTTCATCTTCGGCCAAAAGTAGTGAGTGGAGAGCATGTCCAATGTCCTGTCACGACCAAAGTGACCCATGAGGCCTCCACCATGAGATTCTTGAAGAAGCAAAAGTTTAAGAGATGACTTTGGAATGCACAGCTTATTTTGTCTAAATAGAAATCCCTTAGAAAAATAGAAATCATCAACTCCTTTGTCAATGGAGCACTTTGCTAAATTTGGTCCAAATAATGGGTTGGAAGAATACAAAGTTTTGATTTCATCAAGACCCAACATGTTTACTTCAAGTCGATTAAGCAGGGTTGTGTGCCTACTAGACAAGGCGTCTGCAACTACATTATTTTTGCCCTTTTTTACTTGACAATGTACATAAAATATTCCATGAACTCAACCCACTTGGCGTGTCTCTTGCTCAAGTTGGCTTGGCCTTTGAGATATTTCAACGACTCATGGTCAGAATGTATGATAAATTCCTTAGGCCAAAGCTAGTGTTGCCAAACATGAAGAACACGAACTAAGGCAAAAAGCTCTTTGTCATAAATCAAATAGTTAAGGCGAGCACCATCAAGTTTCTCGCTATGGTAGGCTATAGGATGTCTGTTTTGCATAAGGACTCCTCAAATTTCAATACCACTAGCGTCGCACTCTATCTCAAAAGTTTTTGTGAAATCCGGTAATGCAAGAAGAGGTGCTTCGATGAGTAGTTCATCAAAAGCTTTTTGTTGTGCTTTGCCCCACACAAAGGTGACATTCTTTTTTGTCAAATCGTTGAGAGGACAAGCAATGGTAGAAAAGTCTTTCACAAAGCGTCGATAGAAACTGGCCAACCCATGAAAACTTCGGAGTTCACTCAAATTTGTGGGGATGGGCAAATCTCGTATTTCCTTTACCTTGGAATCATCAACTTCAATGCCCTTCGAAGAAACGACAAATCCAATAATAATTAACTTGTCTTTAGCAAAAGTGCACTTGGGAAGATTAGCATATAGCTTTTCATATCAAAGGATTTGCAAAACTTCCTTGACATGTGTAACATGGTCCTCAAGTGACTTGCTATAAACAAGTATATCATCGAAATAGACAACAACACTCTTGCCAATGAGAGAACGCAAAATATGATTCATAAGACGCATGAAGGTGGATGGGGCATTAGATAAGCCAAAGGGCATAACCAACAATTCATAGACACCAAGTTTGATTCATAAGACGCATGAAGGTGGATGGGGCATTAGATAAGCCAAAGGGCATAACCATGTATTGAAGGCGGTTTTCCATTCACCGCCTTCCGCCATGCGTATTTGAAGGTAACCACTACGAAGATCAATTTTCGACAAAATAGTGGCTCCACACAACTCTTCAAGCATATCATCAAGACGTGGTATAGGATGTCGATAACGCACGGTGATAGCATTGATTGGATAGCATTCCATGCATAACCACAATGTATCATCCGTTTTTGGAACAAGAATCACGGGTACCACACTCGGACTTGTGCTTACTTGGATCAAACCTTTGGAGACGAATTGGTTGATTTGACTTTTGATCTCTTTCGTCTCCCCCGGGTTTGTGCAGTAGGCGGCGTGGTTTGGAAGGGGTGCGCCAGGTATGAGGTCAATGCGATGCTCAATTATGCGAAGGGGAGGTAGTCCATGAGGAAGCTCTTGAGGAAACACATCCTTGAATTCCTGTAAAACATCCATCAAAGAGGGAGGAACATTGGTTACGTCATTAGTTCCTTGCGCTAGTCCCTTGCAAATGAGGACATAGTGTAAGATGGATGGGTTGTTCCTCACATCTCTCATCTCACTTTTGGTGGAAAGGAGAACACTCTTAGTTTTTCCACTATAGTTTGGCTTGTGGCTCTCACTCACTATGAGGTGGTTCTCTCGCTCACCGCTCTTCTCACAAGTTTGTGTTTTGGTTTGCGCCCTCGCTAAAGCCTTTGCATTGTCTGCAACTATTTGGCTAGGAGTCATCGGTTGCAAAACACATGTCTTATTAAGCCATTTGAAGGTGTAAACATTTGTCAGACCATCATGTAGAGCACCTTTTTCAAATTTCCATGGTCGACCAAGCAACATGTGGTAACCGTCATTGGGACTACATCACACTCCACCGTGTCTTTGTATGGTCAAATAGAGAAGGTTACCGAGATGGTGTGGTTGATCTTCACGGACCCTTGGTTACTTAGCCATTTCACATGGTAGGGGTGCTTGTGTGGATGGAGGGTGAGGTTGAGCTTCTCACACAACTGGGTGCTAGCAAGGTTGTGGCAACTCTCTCCATTCATGATCACTTTGATAGATTTGCCATTGATGTCGGCTTGTGTTTCGAAGATATTTGAGCGTTGGTCTTCATGCTCTTGTGCTTGAGTGGTCAAGATCCTTGTGACGACAAGCGATGGACTTGCATCATGTTCACACATGAGAAGTTCTTGGTCATCTTCCACTCGTTGCCTTGTCATTGCTTCCTTGACTTGAGCATCAAATTCATTTTCACTCAAGTACTCTTCGTCGCCATTGTCATCGATAAACAATACTTTCTTGTTCCCACACTTGGCCGACTTGTGTCCTTTGCCTCCACACTTGTAGCATTCGCCATTGAATGTCGTGGTATCCTTTGTGTACTTTCCACTTGGGGGCGGTTTTCCTTGAGGAACTCTTGGCTTGAAGGAAGGCTTGGAGGTACTAGAGGAGGTACCATTGACGGTTGTTGGCATAGCGGTTGAACCTTGCTTGTAGGTGAAGTATGTCTTTGGATTGTTGTACTTGATGTCCTCTTGTACTCGACGTTTGGCCTTTGTTGCGATGTGCACAAGCTCAACCATGTTGTTGTATGTTTGCAACTCGACGATGCACTTGATTGGGTGGTTCAAGCCAATGAGAAAACGTGCCATAGCTTGCTCCTTGCACTCTTCAATGTTGGCGTGGATCATGTTGAGCTCCATTTCCTTGAAGTACTCTTCCACGGTCTTTGTCCCTTGATGCAGCGATTGAAGGTTGTTGAAGAGGTCGTGTGTGTAGTGCGAAGAAACAAAGCAGGATCTCATATGAGCCTTCATGTCATGGAAAGTTGTCATAGGCGGTTCTCCTCTTGCGTCACGAGCAACTTGAACTTGTTCCCACCAAAGGTTGGCGTACTGATCAAACTCAAGCGAAGCCATGGCGACCATTTTCTATAATTATGCATACGGAAGATCTTGTCAACTTTGATTTCCCATGAGAGGTATTCTTTGGGGTCATTTAATCCGATGAACTTGGGCATCGTGAACTTGAGCTTACCAAATGTTTCTTCCTCATCGTGATCACGGTGACAGTGGTTTCCATGGTGATGACGGTCTTCATCTTCCATCCAATCATTGCGATGATCTTGTTGATGTGCTTGCGGTTGAGGATCCTCATTTGGAGGTGGAGGAACTTGCTCTTGCTCTTGGAGCGGTTGTTGTAAAGGAGGAGGCACTTGGGCCTTGTGACGATCATGACGGGATGGATCCTCTTGTGGTTGTTGTGGATGAAGAGGACGCTCGTTCCTCGGGTGTTGTTACGGGTTAGGTACTTGGGCCTCACGGCGAAGATCATGGTCTTGAGCCTCGTGACGTGGTGGGCGTCACTCAACTTGTACCACTTGACGCTCCATGTTTTGAAGTGGTGGAGGAGGCGCCTCGCGATGACCATGGTGTCGGTGCGGACATTCATGACGGTGATTACGAGGAGGAGGATCTTGGAGATCTTCATGTTGGTGACGATCTTGATTCTCCTAGTTGGAGTCATCACTTGTTGTGTTAAGTATGTGTCATGGGCGGTGGTGTTGTACTTGAGGTTGTGTCAAGTATGTGATGAGCTTCATGTTGCTCTTGTTGTATCACTAGTGCCCTCGCTTGATGACGATGTCCTTCGAGCCTTTCTCGGGGCCTTGAGGAGGAATCACCATCATAGCTTGACATTGCAGCGTGCCGTGGTGAAGGTACATAGTTCGAAGATCTTCCATATTCAACCATGGGGGCATCATTCGTCTTGGAGAACTTGGATGACGATCTTGACGAAGAGGAGAATGGTGGCGCGACTAGCTTGAAGAGCTTGATGCACGAGACCGCGTACTTGCCATTCCGTCAGTGAGAAGTCGAAGCTTGTCATTTGTTTCGGCGACAGAGCGTTGGACGCTTCATTTTGATGGCCAAAGTTGTGATGCATGGCATGCATTTGTCGCTCGTGTCCATCGAAGCGGTTGGTGATGTTCTTGAACTTGGCTTGCATCTCACCGAATTTTTTATCTTGACGTGTCTCAGTAGCCTCACAATGTTCAAGGAACTCATGTCGATGTAGTGACTTGCGCTTGTCATGTACGTTCCATGTTCTTCTTCTTGGGGAGGTGGTTGGCTCGACTCACCGTGCCTATCCATCATGCAAAACACACAAGGATTATATATGGAAGTGGAATATGGTGGTGTTATCCTTGTACCTCACCTTGGGGATTGCACTGAATTAAAAACCACAAGTGAGAGCTATAAGCGTGCAAAGAAACCTCACACTAACGAAAGGACTAACTCTCGAAATCTTTTGGTGGAAGGTTAGGTTAGTGGAAAACCAAACGAAATGATCCAAAGAAAAGGTTATTGTCAAAAGTGGTAGAGAACCAAAGATCCAAAGAAAAAAGGAAACGATCTACAAAATACAAGGGTACACACACGTGGAGACGGATGTGGTTAGCATGACTATAAAATGAGCACAAAATGTCCTAACGAAGACTACGCTTAGTGTCGTGCCAATGCAAGGAGAGGCCACAACTCGTTCGCCAAAAGAGAAATAAGCAACAGATTTGTGCACTTGCCTTGGTCGTGCTCTATATCTCTCTTTGCTTAGAAGTTTGAGACTCTCTTTGTATTGGGAGACTTTGTATCTTTATTTTTCTTTTGCTTTTTATTTTTCTCTCCTTTTTTATTATTTCTCTCCCTTTCTATGCTACTATATTAACTCTTGAATTTGCTTACACACTCTCACTTCCCAAGGACAAGTGCATAATGCTTCGGCAAACACAAGATGAGTTGCTCTTATAGGACAAATACAGACAAGGAAGAACTGTTAACAAGGTGGAGCAAGTTATACCTTCGGTATTGACGACTTGCTACCAGTGTAGGGGATGATGTTCGACGTCGCGGTGTCGAGGAGCGCGGTATGTGAGGACTTGCGGAAGCTTGAAGTTAGTTGGGATGAGACGCACACGAGGCACGAACAACACAAGAGGAAAACTGGACAAAATGGGTCAAATCAGAATTTTTGACAGCCAAATCGGCGGCGCCGGGTCCTGCGCCGGAAATTTCGGCGGCGATTCTGGTCCGCTGGAACGTGAGCCAGAATTTTCGGCGACAAAATCGGTCTGATGGGCCTAGAGCCGATATTAGTTCGTGATGAACTCCAAAAGTCAAATCTGTTAATTTTTTTGGAAATTTGTCCAAATTGGGTTGGGGAAAGGTTCTAGAAAGGTTGATCGGTACCCAAAGCAACACATCAGTGGAACAAAACCACTAAAAACGCACCAAATCTAGAGATCGATCCGAAGGCAAAATTTGGGGCTATTTTGGGGATTTTCGAATTTTTGGTGGATAGAAGAAAATTTTGTGGGGGAATTCATGAGCAACGAAGCTCTTGATACCAATATGTGGAGAGCAAACCTCTAAGGTGGCCCGATCTTTCCCGAATCCCTTTCAAATCGAGGGTGGAGTGCGGGGGAAGGAGAGGAGGATGAACATGACGAACTCACGCACGAAGAACACGATGAACACACTCGCGCAAAACCCCGAACACCAATAGCTCACGCTGGCGGTGATCGGTCCGACGCAATCCCTAGGATCAACGTCGGCCGGATGACTCTCTCTCGAACCAGCATGGCGAGTAGGGAGACTCGATGAGATCTTGACATCTAGGAAAAGGGACTCTGATGCCTAGGCCTTTACAATGAGGGAGGCATGATGCAAACTCCAATGAGGTTGGTGATATTTTGGTGCTCCTTAATCTAGGAGCATGAGGCAAGAATTAGATAGATCCACAAGGGTGTCCACTAATTTCAAATATCATGCCTAAGCAATACAAGGGGGTGTGGGGGCTATATGTAGGCCAGCCACTAAAACAAGGGTAGTTTGGGCACAAAAGGGTAAAAACTAGACGAAATAGGAATATTCTCAGGCATTAAACCCTAGTTTACTCGGAGTCTGGGCCGTTCCGGAAATAAGTCTAGCGTGACTGGAATGTGCGCCGGAAATTCTGGTCACGGACGGTTGTTTCGGTCGGCCACCGGAAACGCATACAGAGGTGCACTTGGTCTTCGCCGGCTGGTTTCGGTGGTCACCGGTAATTCAGGCTCGGGTCCCGGTCCACCGGAATGGTCGCGGGTATTTCTGGCGTAGGAACCGGTTCACCGGGCCTGGCACCGATTTGCGTAGGATCTTCGTCTTGCGCTGGCTTGGCTGCTTTCCTTGGCCTTTCTTCATGGGGTTCATACCTGATGATGCATAAAGTATTGGCATGAAGTAGCAATCCGTCCAAGGAGGTATCGGAATCACATGAGACAAGGAGCAAATTCACCTTAGCTTGAAGGAGCTTGACTCAAGCACGAGTCATTGGTCCACTTGGGGGACTTGGTGGTGTAGATGTAGGAGCGTCCATAGGACGGGCTGCATCAAACAATGGGAAAGATGAAACGTTTATAGCATGGTATGTCTATGGCAACATCATCACAACCAAATAATTTCACATGCTCAACATTATGCAAAGGCAAAGTATCGCATGGAAACATCAATGAAGCATATGTGATATCACAAACATCATCCATAGCATGCCAATCATCACAAGTTATCATGTCCACTAGTGGGATCATGGCATCATCAACACCTCTCATATGAAGTGGGTGTTGTGGTAGTGTTGGCCTCCATGTGGGCGACTTCGTCTTCTTGATGTAGCCATGGCGTAGCATCATCTTCAAGCACCATGTACATTTTCTCGGTAGGAGGCATCATCATCTCCATGCTTGGCGCTTCTTGATCCATGGAACCTAGCACATCATGAGATAACACACAAGAGGTAGAGGGTAAGTCGTTAGAAATCAAAGTGGTCTCACTTGACCTATCAACTACCACTCTCAACTCACTCGGTGGATCACTCATGCCCTCCAAATGGAAGCACTAAATCTCACGTATGGTGGAGTCGCTCATCTCACTCTTGTTTTCACTCAAGTGGGCTAAGTGGCTCTCATGCTCACATGGGATTGGTACCACATCATCACTCAAGGATATAGGGATAGGCTCGGTGTGCTTAACTCCATGCACCTCCTTTGGTGAAGGGAAAGTCCCATGCTCACCATTCTCGACCTTGTCGCCGTCTTGTACTTTGTGTGCCATTGTGGTGGTGGCACTCATACCGAAAGTATTGGTCCTTGATGCCATCTTCGCCATTGCATCCACTTGTTGGCAAAGCAACTTATTTTCTTCTATCACTTGGGGGGTCATATTTTTTATGGCCTCGTCCAACTATACGTTCATATCTTGCTTCAATGACATTCTTGGAGTGCTTGGAGAAGAAGTTGCATTGGAGCTCTTATAGTTGGATGCTTCATCTTGAACTTGAAGGTTTGTCATTGAAGCTTGATGGCGTGGAAGAAGGCTTGCTCTTGGTGCCAATTTGGTGGTGGCACTAGTAGTTGAAGGTGCCATATGATGATGGCATCGACGAAGGTCATTGGCGTGCCTTGCCGAACGTTTATATTGGTGAAGCACTTGGTCATCCACATGGCGCTCGCGACGATGATCCTTTTCCTTGGCACTCTTCTTTTGATGGTGGTGCCTTTTTGATCTTGGTTGAGCATTATGGATGGTGCTCAACATGTATTCTCCGTCATCATAGCGAAGATACCTTGAACGATGTCTTGTATACTCTTGATGTTGGCAATGATCATGAGAGGATGTATGTTGATGAAGGTTCTTGCTTCGTGGCACCTTGTGTGGAAGATGATGTTTGGCCACCACTTTTCTTGGGATAGGTGGCACTTGATGCCTTGGAGCTAGATGCGCTTGATGCCTTGGAGATGGTGGTGATTGGTGCCTTTGAGATGTTGGCACTTGATGGCTTGGAGGTGATGGTGCTCGTCGCCTTGGAGATGGAGGCGCATGATGCCATGTAGGTGGTGGCGCTTGATGCCTTGGAGGTGGATCATCAAAGTAGGTGGTGCCCTTTGGCATGGCACGCTTGGCCTTGAAGGTCATGGTTTCTTGGTTTTGTGCCTCCCCTTGCTTGGCATAGTAGTCTTCCATCTCCAAGCGGTGGAGGTATTCTTCATCGCTCATGGAAGAGCCCTCGAAGTTAGTGAAGTTCACCATGTCCTCCATGCTTGGTGAGGCATCGTCGGTGTAGCACTCAAAGTCGTCGATGCTTAGGGATTCATTGTTTTTGTAGTACTCCATATCACCAAAGCATGTGGAGCCATTGTTGGTGTAGTGCTCCATTTACTCCAGGCATGAGGAGCCATTGTCGATGTAGATATCTAAGTCCTCCATGCTTGAGGAGCCATAGTTCATGACGTGCTCCATGTCTTCCATGCATGTGGATTCGTCATAGGTGCAATGCTCCGGGTCCTCAAAGCATGCGGAGCCGTTGTCGGTGTAGTGCTCCGTCATTTCCTCTATCCTTGTGGAGTCGTAGTCATGGTGGCTCATCATGGACTCTTCATAGATATCATCCTCGGTTTCGGAGTCCCTAGAAATGATACACAAGACCAAGTGGTGTATATGGAAGTGGTAGGGGGTTAGGGATGCAATGTCAAACCTTACTTTACCTTGGAAGATATTATCGTGCAAGTGGCCACACTTGAGAGCAATCAAAACCAAGTAAAGTGAAGTTCACGTGGAACACCAAAACCAACTAACAACTAAAAACACACACACAAAGCTTATGGTGGACGGGTATGGAAGGTGGCATGTCAAGAAACAATCTGAAATCAAGATATTGTAATGGCAAGTAAAGAACCACGATGATCACAAAGCAAAACAAGTCAATCCACAATAAAGTAATTATGTACAAGGAAACACACATGGTGGGATAAATGGGACTTGTGCGACGGATAAAGTGAGCTAAGAACCAAATGATTACCTAGCGAAGACTCTAAGATCGTGTTTCACAAGTGCAAGGAGAGATGCTAGTTTGATTGCAATATATTGGTGGGCTACAAAATATGCACAATAAGTACCACCTATTTGATGTTCATCGATCTTGCGCTTCCTATTCTATGAGGCACTTGTTTCTTTCTTTCTTTTTTCTTCTTTTTCTTTTTCTATTTTCTCTCTTTTTCTTTTATTTTCCACTTGCCCCTTCCTTGTGCCAACAACTATACAAGGTAACTATATGAGATAGCGCGCTCACAACTTTTGCTTGGAATTCTACAAGTATCAAATGTGCATAGACCAAGCAATCATATGAGGAACTAGTCTCAATAGGTGTTTGTAGATCGCAAAGATAGTGTAGCTCACAAAGGAAAGCAAGTGGGGAGAAGACGCGGAATGTTTATACCTTTCGTTGCCAATCTTCACCTTTTATTGGTGGATTCCGCCTTTCTCACAGAATTTAGATGGAGTAGATAGCATGAACCATGGCAATGATGATGTAGATCTCCTTATCCTCTTCAAAACGAGCTAAAGAACACAAAAAATCCGAGTTCAGATGCAAATGTTACGCTCAAAACTGTGAAACAAAGTTGCTGTCTGCATGGGGCGGAGACTCCGGGGTATAGGGCCGGAGACTCTGGGGGGGCGGAGACTCTGGGGTTCGAGGCCGGAGACTCCGGGGTCGAGGTCTGAAGCGCGTCTAGAACTTGAACGGACGCATTATGGCAGAAAAACTCGAAGGAAAAACCTCAAATTGATGGGGAAATCAGGGAATTAGGCCATGGGAATGTAGGGGAAGGTAGATCAACAAGTTTAACAAGTAATCCACAGATCAAAACCTGCCAAAATGCACTCAAATCACAGATCGATCCAAAAAACGAATTGGGGCTATTTTTGGTGGAATATTCTAATTTATGGGGAAAAGACCAAATCGATGAGAAATCGGTGGCAACCAAAAGCTGATGATACCAAATGTTAAGGGGTAACCCCGTGGGTGGCCCGATCTTCACGGATCTCGTGGTCAAATCGATTGGAAAGCGAGGGGAAAGGGAGAAGGTGGCGGAAGCGGACACACACCTCACAAAGGACATGATGAACACACACAAAACTCACATGATACAAGGCCGATTGCTCCCGCTGGTGGCCATCGGTCCGATAGAATCCTCGCAAGGAAAGATCGGTCAACGTGCTCCCTTAATCCCAAGCGGAGAGGGAAGAACACCTTGGAGAGGGTCTTGACAACTTGGCAAAGGGACAACGATGCCAAGGCCTTGTACAACGAGGGAGGGGCGATGCAAACTCCAACGAGGTGGTGATGATAGTCGGTCCCCTTTACTAAGGGGATGAGGCAAAACTAGAGATTCCACAAAGGGGGTATCTTTAGTCTATCATCTATGCCTAGGGTTACATGAGGGGGTGGGGGCAATATATATAGGGCAACCACATAATAAGGGGTACTTTGGGCATAAAACTAGGGTTTCTATGGACAAAGGGGTACATGGGCCAGAGGCCCAGCTCAAGGCACCCAGGCCCATTACACTTGGGTCAGAGACTCCGGGTTGCAGGGGGCAGAGACTCCGGGGTGGCATCCCGAGACTTCCAGGCAGGCGGCCGGAGTCTGGGCCGGAGTCCTAGGACGGAGACTCTGGTGTGAAGGGCTGGAGAATCCGGTGTCGAAGGCCGGAGACTCCATGGTGGACGTCGTTCTCCGGGCTAGTCTCTAGATGGGTGTACTGAGCGCTCCTGGGGCGAGTCCGGAGTCTTGGCCAGAGACTCCGGGATTGGAGGCCGGAGACTCCGGGCATAAGGGTCGGAGACTCCGGGGCTTTAGCTGCTTCTTCCGTCTTCTCTTCCAAGCCTCCGTTTTTTGGGCTTGGTGCTCCTGGCTTCCTCTCTTTCCTCTATACTTGTCGGTGTGAACCTATCATGATAATGGGACGGAGTATGAAGTAGTATACCATTCAAGAAGATAGGAGGTGGGTTCGCATAGAGGAACGGATTGACCTTTGGAGTCCATGATGACTTGGTTTAATTTGGAGACCTTGATGTGGTCATGACTGTAGGTCGGGCTACATCAGCGGCACTGCTATCCCCAAGGCTAATGTAGAATGGCAATATGTTAGCGGGGAGCCTCTAGTTAGCAATGAGATACTCTGGCGTCTGCCAACAAAAATGAAAGTCGCAAATCAAGGGTGTGAAATGATCCTAGCGAAGTTAGAGCGGAGCATTACTTTCTTGAAGACGAATTCCATATTACCTTGCATAAATCTTTTAGTTATCCAATCAAAGGGAACTCTACAAATCTCTCCTTAGTTTTTATTGTTTGTAAGTGATTAATTTATTTATGTAATTAAGTCTCTAGCTCAGCTCGTTCAATTCATTGCATGTAACTATCCTCACTATATTCTTTTGTATGCTATTATGTAGAATGAAGATTCAGAAATGTAAAGAAAGGCAATCTATTGCATTAGGTTCATTGACCCAAATTGAGTTAATTCTGCTACGCTACATATGATTCATGTGGGCACGGAGCATAACTTGCTAAGGATTTTCAAGGAGCAAAATTACTATAAGGAAATAGTATTTCCTTACACTATAGGTGAGAGTGTTACTGTGTTGTACCATTAACTTTTTCTTACTCGATGTTGAGTGTAACTGATGAGGTACTCACGTATATAAACCCTGCAAGCTTCCAGTGGATTCTGCTAAGCATTGACGTTGATCGTGGAAGAGTTGAAATCATGGACCCATTAAATAAAAACATGAAAGAGTACCGCGACATGCTTAACATGCTCTAGAAGTAATTTCAATCATTATCGCACTATATCCATCTCTTTTGTTCATTTTCTGAGATATCAAGTAATTATTAACTCATTCATTCATTTTCTTTGCCGGACAGTGTTTGGAAACGGTTCAAGAATTCGGTTCCCGGTCAATGGTGTGAGGAGCTGAATTTTATTCCTGTCCAGGTAAGTAGTACGAGCTAGGTGCGTGCATCTCTTTAATTCTAGTTTCAATACAATTATCACACTTGATTATTATTTTACTGGATTCTATTCTTGTAAAGTTCGTGACGCAGGCACGAGGGACTAATTTATGTGGATACTACGTTTGCGAGTTCACTCGCATGTCGACTATTGACCAGGACTTGAAATTTATTCGAGTACGTAAACAATATATTCACAATTTATTTTTATTATCATAATTTTGTGTTGAGTTCCATTCATAATTTTTGATATGATGATTGATATATTCATATTGATCGCCTTCATTATATTTGGATGCGATACAGGAGGAGCTCCTACCACAGGACCGCCTATTAGCAATTCAAGAGGAATTGGCAGGATTTTTGCTTGATGAGGTCATATCTCCAATTAGAGAATACAACATAGATAGAGTCTAAAACATCCATGTAATTTAATTATCTCCATGTAATGAAATAGACGGGATCTAATCCAAGTTGGGTCTCGTATACCAAATTGTATATATATGCATGCTCGTAATACAAATTGTATATATATGTGTGCATCAACGTGTACAGTATGTAGTAGCGTAGAATATGTATTTGAAAACTTATTTCAAATAAAAGCACAAAATGAAAAATAATTGTACACAAAACACTAAATGAAAAACAAACACAACACCCTGAACCCTAAAACCCATCTCCTACCGTGGTAGCCGATTGCTCCAAAATGCTGCTGCGGTAGAAAACCTTTAGTCCCGGTTGGTCTCCTCCATCCCAGCGCACCTCCTGAGACACGTGGATGGCCTTTGTCCTGATTTGTAAGACAACCAAGACTAAAGGGTGGGGCCTTTAGTCCCGATTCAGCAGACCTAGTTGGGCAACCGGGACTAAAGATCCTCCCGAACCAGGACTAAAGTCCCGTTTTCCACCAGTGTTTCCCTCCTACTAGGGAGGACGGAACGATCGGGTGTACGAATGTTATAATCATAGCTATAATAGTTGTTAATTTATTATGTAATATGTTGCAGGGTTACTCTTTTTAGTATTAGGCAAAGGTAATTTAGTAATTGTAATACTATATTTTTTATCTTTCACATTTTTAATGTGTTTTTTTATATATTTGTGATCCTTGGCAGCGCAGGAGCATTATGCTAGTTACTAATGAAAAATGGCCTCCGATGCATTTTTTAGCTTCCACTTATATGGGAGGCAAAGGACCCCGACTTGGGGTGAGGGAATGCAGGGCGACTCGCCGGAAGATGCTGGCTTCGCTAGTGATCTAAGATTTAGCAAGTTCTCGGTGCTAGGGGAGATCGACTCCGACGAGGATTCCATGGAGAAGGAGACCTCGGTGAGTTCTACGGAATATCTCTCATCGCCAAATACACATTCTTTGACGCCTAGTTCTCAGCGACATAGAGGATCGCCAAGAGAGCTCAACCAAGGTACGCATCAATCTCACTTTCACTGTCTCCTACCTCTGATCATGATGTTCTTGTTCAAGGGATATAGCTGGTGTCGTCTCCATTGGCGAAGAAACCATTGGTGAAACGTAGGCCAGTTCTTGAACCATCTTCCTTTGTTGAGGATTCTTTCAATCCTAAGGAGTGGATCATGAAGGAAAGGAGAAGATCAAGGAATGTTACTCGCAAGAGACCTGGTTGGCCTTGTGCCGATAGGACGGTGGCGTGCTGGGTGATGGCGAGGAGTTTGCTAGGAAGATCTCAGAGACGCAATGTTGTTTTGGTCATGGTAATTACAGATATTCGAATTCTGGCTTGTTTTTTTGAGATCAGTTGGATTAGACGGACACAGAGCCCAGCTAAGCCCAATGAAATCCCCGCTGAACGGACTGCCGCCACAGTGGCCGGTCTCGGTCAAATTGTTTTTGTGACCCGGCTAAAACTACAAACAACCCAATGCACAGAGTCTTGGGATGTATCTGGAATCACACGAGGGGTATGTGGTCGTCAGATAACAAGTCTGCTAGGGTTTTTCCACGAGCTTCACAGATGGCTGGTCGTGGCGGCGGCGTTGGCTTTAGACGAGGTGACGATGGGGTAACTATGGCCGAGGAGGATGTGGATCAGGCAAGGGATAGTTTACTGCGGATCACATACCTCCCAGATTCTTCGAGTAGGGTGGCCCTTCCAATGGCAGGGCTCCGCCGCCCAACAACAACGCTAGGGGACCAAGGTTCAGGGTTCCTCATCATCAACTTTGGAATACTGGCCATAACAGTGGAGGGGTACAATAGTGGAATGATGCTTGGCAAGGTGAGCAAAGATCTTGGCCTGATAATAAACTTGTTGGTTTCACAAACAATGAGTTCTCATGACAGTTTGGCGATTTCAATGAGGGTTACTATGATGGTGATCAAGGATACTGTAATGGTTATGGGTATAACAATCCAGGTTACCGTCGAAATCGTGGCTCTGGTGGATATGGGAACAGAGGGCGAGGAGGTTTCAATCAGCACACCCGAGGTTGCTTTCCATCTCGTGAATGGGGTGGGAGATTTGTGCCTTCCGTGGATCTGGCAGTGGGAAATGTTAACACAGAGGTTAACAGGGGCACAAATCAGCAGAGTGGTGACGTTGCTGCGACAACTGTACCTTGTGATAACGTAGTGGTATCTCACACGGTGGTTGGTACTCAAGAGATAGGTTCGGTGGTTTTTCCCTCTCTAATACATGACATCTCTAAATTAGCTAAGTCAAAGAAACCTGAAAAGATTGAATGCTTCATATGTGATGAGAATGGCCATGTAGCTCTTTGCTGTAATGTTGAACTTTGTTTGTATTGTTAATCACCGAAGCATGAATCGAGTGAATGCCATATTCCTAAGATTCCACAACTAGTGGCTATTATGTATGAACTAGCAAGTGATAAGCTCCTTTTCTTTGACTTACCCAAAACACCTAGGCTAAGGGCAGTCCAGGATAGTGGTAAAGTCGGTTCAATTAGAGTTGAAGTAGGAGAAATGACAGCAATCCAAGTGTCTCAAGAACTAGATTGGTGGATCCCAAAAAATCCGCAATGGGACATTCAGGCTATGTAGAACAATTTGTTCAAGGTGGTTTATCCATCGAAGCTCGATCTCATGAGACTGGGAAAAATTGGCAAGATCCCAATAGAAGGTACTCCTAGTACTTTGTTTTTTGAAGAATGGGCAACAAAATACTTTGGACACATGGGAATGTATAGAGGTTTGGGTTAGGATTAAAGGCTATCCCGAAAGCCTTATGAGAGACGACTTAGCTTTGTTTACCCTCGGGTCGTTGTTTGGCAAAACAGTTGAGGTAGACATGATGTTTACTAGGGAGCATGGGGTAGTGCATCAAAAGATTGCTGTTGTGGATAAATTCTCGATACCGGTTAGAGCTAATCACTCTTTTGAGGGCAAGGGATATGGTTTAGAGATTGAAGTACAACGGCAAAATGATATTGAGACGGCAGAGGCTATTGGTAATGAGGAGGATGGGAAGGATAATGAGTCTAGGGACAAGGATCCCAAAACTACAAGCACACATGCAATGACACTGGTGGATCCATAGGTGGATTGCGAAAAGAACACACATGCAATGACACTTGGGGATCCATGTGTGGTATGTGAAAAGAACACACATGCAATGACTCTGGTTGTTGTTAGTAAAAAGAACACACATGCAATGACACTAGTGGATCCATAGGTGGATTGTGAAAATAGCACACATGCAATGACACTGGTGGATCCATATGTGGTATGTGAAAAGAACACACATGCAATGACTCCAGTTGTTGTTAGTAAAAGAACACACTTGCAATGACACTGGTGGATCCATATATGGTACGTGAAAAGAACACACATTTCAATGACTCTGTTTGTTGTTAGTAAAAGAACACACTTGCAATGACACTGGTGGATCCATATATGGTACGTGAAAAGAACACACATCCAATGACTCTGGTTATTGTTAGTAAAAAGAACACACATGCAATGACACTGGTGGATCCATAGGTGGATTGTGAAAAGAGTACACATGCAATGACACTGGTGGATCCATATGTGGTATGTGAAAAGAACACACATGCAATGACACTGGTGGATCCACGTGTGGTCTCTGAAGAGAACACACATTTCAATGACCCTAGCTGTTGTTAGTAAAAAGAACACACATGCAATGACACTAGTGGATCCATGTGTGGTCTCTGAAGACAACACACATTTCAATGACTCTGGTTGTTGTTAGTAAAAAGAACACACATGCAATGACACTGGTGGATCCATGTGTGGTCTGTGAAGAGAACACACATTACAATGACTCTGGTTGTTGTTAGTAAAAAGAACACACTTGCAATGACATTTGTGGATCCATATATGGTATGTGAAAAGAACACACATGCAATGACTCTGGTTGTTGTTAGTAAAAAGAACACACATGCAATGACACTGGTGGATCCATAGGTGGATTGTGAAAAGAGCACACATGCAATGACACTGGTGGATCCATATGTGGTATGTGAAAAGAACACACATGCAATGACACTGGTGGATCCATGTGTGGTCTCTGAAGAGAACACACATTTCAATGACTCTAGTTGTTGTTAGTATAAAGAACACACATGCAATGACACTGGTGGAT
>CAJUXJ010002526.1:0-27116 GCA_910589775.1 Avena eriantha
AATTTTTTGGTTAAATTGTCAAACATGTATGGGCCTAATGGTCGTTGTAATTCGCCCTGAAACCCTAGAACTGTGGAATAGCTCATGAAAACTGTCATAAAACACAAGAACGACGAATTGTTGGTCATCCCCTTAAACATGCATCGGGTCTAATGGTCCATGCAAATCCCCGTGGAGCACCAAAACAGTGTGGAATAACTCATGAAAATGACCCTAAAACGCGAAAAACGATGAGTTTTGGTCATAACTCTCAAACATGTATCGGGTCTTAGGATCGTTGGAAATCCCCCAAGAGCGCCAAAACAGTGTGCAATAGCTCACGAAAATGGCCTAAAACGTGAAAAACGACGAGTTTTTGGTCAAACTCTCAAACATGTATCGGGTCTTAGGGTCGTTGTAAATAACCCTGGAACCCCAAACTGTTGGCAATAACTCATGAAACGGCCATAATATGGAAATCGACATTTTTGGTTAAAATTGTCAAACATGTATCGGGTCTAATGGTCGTTGTAATTCGCCCTGAAACCCTAGAAACTGTGGGAATAGCTCATGAAAACTGTCATAAAACACAAGAACGACGAATTGTTGGTCATCCCCTTAAACATGCATCGGGTCTAATGGTCCATGCAAATCCCCGTGGAGCACCAAAACAGTGTGGAATAACTCATGACAAATGACCCTATAAATGTAGAAAACGATGAGTTTTTGGTTCATAACTCTCAACCATGTATCGGGTCTTAGGATCGTTGTAAATCCCCCAAGAGCGCCAAAACAGTGGGTCATAACTCTCAAACATGTATCGGGTCTTAGGGTCGGTGTAAATCACCCTGGAACCCCAAAACTGTGGGCAATAACTCATGAAAACGGCCATAATATGCGAAATCGACAATTTTTTGGTTAAATTTGTCAACATGTATCGGGCCTAATGGTCGTTGTAATTCGCCCTGAAACCCTAGAACTGTGGAATAGCTCATGAAACTGTCATAAAACACAAGAACGACGAATTGTTGGTCATCACCTTAAACATGCATCGGGTCTAATGGTCCATGCAAATCCCCGTGGAGCACCAAAACAGTGTGGAATAACTCATGAAAATGACCCTAAAACGTGAAAACGATGAGTTTTTGGTCATAACTCTCAAACATGTATCGGGTCTTAGGATCGTTGTAAATCCCCCAAGAGCGCCAAAATAGTGGTCATAACTCTCAAACATGTATCGGGTCTTAGGGTCGTTGTAAATCACCCTGGAACCCAAAACTATGGGCAATAACTCATGAAAACGGCCATAATATGCGAAATCGGCAATTTTTTGGTTAAATTGTCAAACATGTATCGGGCCTAATGGTCGTTGTAATTCGCCCTGAAACCCTAGAACTGTGGAATAGCTCATGAAAACTGTCATAAAACACAAGAACGACGAATTGTTGGTCATCCCCTTAAACATGCATCGGGTCTAATGGTCCATGCAAATCCCCGTGGAGCACCAAAACAGTGTGGAATAACTCATGAAAATGACCCTAAAACGTGAAAACGATGAGTTTTTGGTCATAACTCTCAAACATGTATCGGGTCTTAGGATCGTTGTAAATCCCCCAAGAGCGCCAAAATAGTGGTCATAACTCTCAAACATGTATCGGGTCTTAGGGTCGTTGTAAATCACCCTGGAACCCCAAAACTAGTGGGCAATAACTCATGAAAACGGCCATAATATGCTAATCGACAATTTTTTGGTTAAATTTGTCAAACATGTATCGGGCCTAATGGTCGTTGTAATTCGCCCTGAAACCCTAGAACTGTGGAATAGCTCATGAAAACTGTCATAAACACAAGAACGACGAATTGTTGGTCATCCCCTTAAACATGCATCGGGTCTAATGGTCCATGCAAATCCCCGTGGAGCACCCAAAACAGTGTGGAATAACTCATGAAAATGACCCTAAAACTGTGAAAACGATGAGTTTTTGGTATAACTCTCAAACATGTATCGGGTCTTAGGATCGTTGTAAATCCCCCAAGAGCGCCAAAACAGTGTCATAACTCTCAACATGTATCGGGTCTTAGGGTCGTTGTAAATCACCCTGGAAAGCCCCAAAACTATGGGTAATAACTCATGAAAACGGCCATAATATGCGAAATCGGCAATTTTTTGGTTAAATTTGTCAAACATGTATCGGGCTAATGGTCGTTGTAATTCGCCCTGAAACCCTAGAACTGTGGAATAGCTCATGAAAACTGTCATAAAACACAAGAACGACGAATTGTTGGTCATCCCCTTAAACATGCATCGGGTCTAATGGTCCATGCAAATCCCCGTGGAGCACCAAAACAGTGTGGAATAACTCATGAAAATGACCCTAAACGTGAAAACGATGAGTTTTTGGTCATAAACTCTCAAACATGTATCGGGTCTTAGGATCGTTGTAAATCCCCAAGAGCGCCAAAAAAGTGGTCATAACTCTCAAACATGTATCGGGTCTTAGGGTCGTTGTAAATCACCCTGGAACCCCCAAAACTGTGGGCAATAACTCATGAAAACGGCCATAATATGCGAAATCGGACAATTTTTTGGTTAAATTGTCAAACATGTATCGGGCCTAATGGTCGTTGTAATTCGCCCTGAAACCCTAGAACTGTGGAATAGCTCATGAAAACTGTCATAAAACACAAGAACGACGAATTGTTGGTCATCCCCTTAAACATGCATCGGGTCTAATGGTCCATGCAATCCCCGTGGAGCACCAAAACAGTGTGGAATAACTCATGAAATGACCCTAAACGTGAAAACGATGAGTTTTTGGTCATAACTCTCAAACATGTATCGGGTCTTAGGATCGTTGTAAATCCCCCAAGAGCGCCAAAATAGTGGTCATAACTCTCAAACATGTATCGGGTCTTAGGGTCGTTGTAAATCACCCTGGAACCCCAAAACTGTGGGCAATAACTCATGAAAACGGCCATAATATGCGAAATCGACAATTTTTGGTTAAATTGTCAAACATGTATCGGGCCTAATGGTCGTTGTAATTCGCCCTGAAACCCTAGAACTGTGGAATAGCTCATGAAAACTGTCATAAAACACAAGAACGACGAATTGTTGGTCATCCCCTTAAACATGCATCGGGTCTAATGGTCCATGCAAATCCCCGTGGAGCACCAAAACAGTGTGGAATAACTCATGAAAATGACCCTAAAACGCGAAAACGATGAGTTTTTGGTCATAACTCTCAAACATGTATCGGGTCTTAGGATCGTTGTAAATCCCCCAAGAGCGCCAAAACAGTGTGCAATAGCTCACGAAAACGGCCATAAAACGTGAAAAACGACGAGTTTTTGGTCATAACTCTCAAACATGTATCGGGTCTTAGGGTCGTTGTAAATCACCCTGGAACCCCAAAACTGTGGCAATAACTCATGAAAACGGCCATAATATGGGAAATCGACAATTTTTTGGTTAAAATTGTCAAACATGTATCGGGTCTAATGGTCGTTGTAATTCGCCCTGAAACCCTAGAACTGTGGAATAGCTCATGAAAACTGTCATAAAACACAAGAACGACGAATTGTTGGTCATCCCCTTAAACATGCATCGGGTCTAATGGTCCATGCAAATCCCCGTGGAGCACCAAAACAGTGTGGAATAACTCATGAAAATGACCCTAAAACGTGAAAACGATGAGTTTTTGGTCATAACTCTCAAACATGTATCGGGTCTTAGGATCGTTGTAAATCCCCCAAGAGCGCCAAAACAGTGGTCATAACTCTCAAACATGTATCGGGTCTTAGGGTCGTTGTAAATCACCCTGGAACCCCAAAACTGTGGGCAATAACTCATGAAAACGGCCATAATATGCGAAATCGACAATTTTTTGGTTAAATTTGTCAAACATGTATCGGGCCTAATGGTCGTTGTAATTCGCCCTGAAACCCTAGAACTGTGGAATAGCTCATGAAAACTGTCATAAAACACAAGAACGACGAATTGTTGGTCATCCCCTTAAACATGCATCGGGTCTAATGGTCCATGCAAATCCCCGTGGAGCACCAAAAACAGTGTGGAATAACTCATGAAAATGACCCTAAAACGCGAAAACGATGAGTTTTTGGTCATAACTCTCAAACATGTATCGGGTCTTAGGATCTATGTAAATCCCCCAAGAGCGCCAAAACAGTGTGCCATAGCTCACGAAAACGGCCATAAAACGTGAAAAACGACGAGTTTTTGGTCATAACTCTCAAACATGTATCGGGTCTTAGGGTCGTTGTAAATCACCCTGGAACCCCAAAACTGTGGGCAATAACTCATGAAAACGGCCATAATATGCGAAATCGACAATTTTTTGGTTAAATTGTCAAACATGTATCGGGCTAATGGTCGTTGTAATTCGCCCTGAAACCCTAGAACTGTGGAATAGCTCATGAAAACTGTCATAAAACACAAGAACGACGAATTGTTGGTCATCCCTTAAACATGCATCGGGTCTAATGGTCCATGCAAATCCCCGTGGAGCACCAAAACAGTGTGGAATAACTCATGAAAATGACCCTAAAACGTGAAAACGATGAGTTTTTGGTCATAACTCTCAAACATGTATCGGGTCTTAGGATCAGTTGTAAATCCCCCAAGAGCGCCAAAATAGTGGTCATAACTCTCAAACATGTATCGGGTCTTAGGGTCGTTGTAAATCACCCTGGAACCCCAAAACTATGGGCAATAACTCATGAAAACGGCCATAATATGCGAAATCGGCAATTTTTTGGTTAAATTTGTCAAACATGTATCGGGCCTAATGGTCGTTGTAATTCGCCCTGAAACCCTAGAACTGTGGAATAGCTCATGAAAACTGTCATAAAACACAAGAACGACGAATTGTTGGTCATCCCCTTAAACATGCATCGGGTCTAATGGTCCATGCAAATCCCCGTGGAGCACCAAAACAGTGTGGAATAACTCATGAAAATGACCCTAAAACGTGAAAACGATGAGTTTTTGGTCATAACTCTCAAACATGTATCGGGTCTTAGGATCGTTGTAAATCCCCCAAGAGCGCCAAAACTAGTGGTCATAACTCTCAAACATGTATCGGGTCTTAGGGTCGTTGTAAATCACCCTGGAACCCCAAAACTGTGGGCAATAACTCATGAAAACGGCCATAATATGCGAAATCGACAATTTTTTGGTTAAATTGTCAAACATGTATCGGGTCCTAATGGTCGTTGTAATTCGCCCTGAAACCCTAGAACTGTGGAATAGCTCATGAAAACTGTCATAAAACACAAGAACGACGAATTGTTGGTCATCCCCTTAAACATGCATCGGGTCTAATGGTCCATGCAAATCCCCGTGGAGCACCAAAACAGTGTGGAATAACTCATGAAAATGACCCTAAAACGTGAAAACGATGAGTTTTTGGTCATAACTCTCAAACATGTATCGGGTCTTAGGATCGTTGTAAATCCCCCAAGAGCGCCAAAATAGTGGTCATAACTCTCAAACATGTATCGGGTCTTAGGGTCGTTGTAAATCACCCTGGAACCCCAAAACTATGGGCAATAACTCATGAAAACGGCCATAATATGCGAAATCGGCAATTTTTTGGTTAAATTTGTCAAACATGTATCGGGCCTAATGGTCGTTGTAATTCGCCCTGAAACCCTAGAACTGTGGAATAGCTCATGAAAACTGTCATAAAACACAAGAACGACGAATTGTTGGTCATCCCCTTAAACATGCATCGGGTCTAATGGTCCATGCAAATCCCCGTGGAGCACCAAAACAGTGTGGAATAACTCATGAAAATGACCCTAAAACGTGAAAACGATGAGTTTTTGGTCATAACTCTCAAACATGTATCGGGTCTTAGGATCGTTGTAAATCCCCCAAGAGCGCCAAAATAGTGGTCATAACTCTCAAACATGTATCGGGTCTTAGGGTCGTTGTAAATCACCCTGGAACCCCAAAACTGTGGGCAATAACTCATGAAAACGGCCATAATATGCGAAATCGACAATTTTTTGGTTAAATTTGTCAAACATGTATCGGGCCTAATGGTCGTTGTAATTCGCCCTGAAACCCTAGAACTGTGGAATAGCTCATGAAAACTGTCATAAAACACAAGAACGACGAATTGTTGGTCATCCCCTTAAACATGCATCGGGTCTAATGGTCCATGCAAATCCCCGTGGAGCACCAAAACAGTGTGGAATAACTCATGAAAATGACCCTAAAACGTGAAAACGATGAGTTTTTGGTCATAACTCTCAAACATGTATCGGGTCTTAGGATCGTTGTAAATCCCCCAAGAGCGCCAAAATAGTGGTCATAACTCTCAAACATGTATCGGGTCTTAGGGTCGTTGTAAATCACCCTGGAACCCCAAAACTATGGGCAATAACTCATGAAAACGGCCATAATATGCGAAATCGACAATTTTTTGGTTAAATTTGTCAAACATGTATCGGGCCTAATGGTCGTTGTAATTCGCCCTGAAACCCTAGAACTGTGGAATAGCTCATGAAAACTGTCATAAAACACAAGAACGACGAATTGTTGGTCATCCCCTTAAACATGCATCGGGTCTAATGGTCCATGCAAATCCCCGTGGAGCACCAAAACAGTGTGGAATAACTCATGAAAATGACCCTAAAACGTGAAAACGATGAGTTTTTGGTCATAACTCTCAAACATGTATCGGGTCTTAGGATCGTTGTAAATCCCCCAAGAGCGCCAAAACAGTGGTCATAACTCTCAAACATGTATCGGGTCTTAGGGTCGTTGTAAATCACCCTGGAACCCCAAAACTGTGGGCAATAACTCATGAAAACGGCCATAATATGCGAAATCGACAATTTTTTGGTTAAATTTGTCAAACATGTATCGGGCCTAATGGTCGTTGTAATTCGCCCTGAAACCCTAGAACTGTGGAATAGCTCATGAAAACTGTCATAAAACACAAGAACGACGAATTGTTGGTCATCCCCTTAAACATGCATCGGGTCTAATGGTCCATGCAAATCCCGTGGAGCACCAAAACAGTGTGGAATAACTCATGAAAATGACCCTAAAACGTGAAAACGATGAGTTTTTGGTCATAACTCTCAAACATGTATCGGGTCTTAGGATCGTTGTAAATCCCCCAAGAGCGCCAAAATAGTGGTCATAACTCTCAAACATGTATCGGGTCTTAGGGTCGTTGTAAATCACCCTGGAACGCCAAAACTATGGGCAATAACTCATGAAAACGGCCATAATATGCGAAATCGGCAATTTTTTGGTTAAATTTGTCAAACATGTATCGGGCCTAATGGTCGTTGTAATTCGCCCTGAAACCCTAGAACTGTGGAATAGCTCATGAAAACTGTCATAAAACACAAGAACGACGAATTGTTGGTCATCCCCTTAAACATGCATCGGGTCTAATGGTCCATGCAAATCCCCGTGGAGCACCAAAACAGTGTGGAATAACTCATGAAAATGACCCTAAAACGTGAAAACGATGAGTTTTTGGTCATAACTCTCAAACATGTATCGGGTCTTAGGATCGTTGTAAATCCCCCAAGAGCGCCAAAATAGTGGTCATAACTCTCAAACATGTATCGGGTCTTAGGGTCGTTGTAAATCACCCTGGAACCCCAAAACTGTGGGCAATAACTCATGAAAACGGCCATAATATGCGAAATCGACAATTTTTTGGTTAAATTTGTCAAACATGTATCGGGCCTAATGGTCGTTGTAATTCGCCCTGAAACCCTAGAACTGTGGAATAGCTCATGAAAACTGTCATAAAACACAAGAACGACGAATTGTTGGTCATCCCCTTAAACATGCATCGGGTCTAATGGTCCATGCAAATCCCCGTGGAGCACCAAAACAGTGTGGAATAACTCATGAAAATGACCCTAAAACGTGAAAACGATGAGTTTTTGGTCATAACTCTCAAACATGTATCGGGTCTTAGGATCGTTGTAAATCCCCCAAGAGCGCCAAAATAGTGGTCATAACTCTCAAACATGTATCGGGTCTTAGGGTCGTTGTAAATCACCCTGGAACCCCAAAACTGTGGGCAATAACTCATGAAAACGGCCATAATATGCGAAATCGACAATTTTTTGGTTAAATTGTCAAACATGTATCGGGCCTAATGGTCGTTGTAATTCGCCCTGAAACCCTAGAACTGTGGAATAGCTCATGAAAACTGTCATAAAACACAAGAACGACGAATTGTTGGTCATCCCCTTAAACATGCATCGGGTCTAATGGTCCATGCAAATCCCCGTGGAGCACCAAAACAGTGTGGAATAACTCATGAAAATGACCCTAAAACGTGAAAACGATGAGTTTTTGGTCATAACTCTCAAACATGTATCGGGTCTTAGGATCGTTGTAAATCCCCCAAGAGCGCCAAAATAGTGGTCATAACTCTCAAACATGTATCGGGTCTTAGGGTCGTTGTAAATCACCCTGGAACCCCAAAACTGTGGGCAATAACTCATGAAAACGGCCATAATATGCGAAATCGACAATTTTTTGGTTAAATTTGTCAAACATGTATCGGGCCTAATGGTCGTTGTAATTCGCCCTGAAACCCTAGAACTGTGGAATAGCTCATGAAAACTGTCATAAAACACAAGAACGACGAATTGTTGGTCATCCCCTTAAACATGCATCGGGTCTAATGGTCCATGCAAATCCCCGTGGAGCACCAAAACAGTGTGGAATAACTCATGAAAATGACCCTAAAACGTGAAAACGATGAGTTTTTGGTCATAACTCTCAAACATGTATCGGGTCTTAGGATCGTTGTAAATCCCCCAAGAGCGCCAAAATAGTGGTCATAACTCTCAAACATGTATCGGGTCTTAGGGTCGTTGTAAATCACCCTGGAACCCCAAAACTATGGGCAATAACTCATGAAAACGGCCATAATATGCGAAATCGACAATTTTTTGGTTAAATTTGTCAAACATGTATCGGGCCTAATGGTCGTTGTAATTCGCCCTGAAACCCTAGAACTGTGGAATAGCTCATGAAAACTGTCATAAAACACAAGAACGACGAATTGTTGGTCATCCCCTTAAACATGCATCGGGTCTAATGGTCCATGCAAATCCCCGTGGAGCACCAAAACAGTGTGGAATAACTCATGAAAATGACCCTAAAACGCGAAAACGATGAGTTTTTGGTCATAACTCTCAACATGTATCGGGTCTTAGGATCTATGTAAATCCCCAAGAGCGCCAAAACAGTGTGCCATAGCTCACGAAAACGGCCATAAAACGTGAAAAACGACGAGTTTTTGGTCATAACTCTCAAACATGTATCGGGTCTTAGGGTCGTTGTAAATCACCCTGGAACCCCAAAACTGTGGGCAATAACTCATGAAAACGGCCATAATATGCGAAATCGACAATTTTTTGGTTAAATTGTCAAACATGTATCGGGTCTAATGGTCGTTGTAATTCGCCCTGAAACCCTAGAACTGTGGAATAGCTCATGAAAACGGTCATAAAACACAAGAACGACGAATTGTTGGTCATCCCCTTAAACATGCATCGGGTCTAATGGTCCATGCAAATCCCCGTGGAGCACCAAAACAGTGTGGAATAACTCATGAAAATGACCCTAAAACGTGAAAACGATGAGTTTTTGGTCATAACTCTCAAACATGTATCGGGTCTTAGGATCGTTGTAAATCCCCCAAGAGCGCCAAAATAGTGGTCATAACTCTCAAACATGTATCGGGTCTTAGGGTCGTTGTAAATCACCCTGGAACCCCAAAACTGTGGGCAATAACTCATGAAAACGGCCATAATATGCGAAATCGACAATTTTTTGGTTAAATTTGTCAAACATGTATCGGGCCTAATGGTCGTTGTAATTCGCCCTGAAACCCTAGAACTGTGGAATAGCTCATGAAAACTGTCATAAAACACAAGAACGACGAATTGTTGGTCATCCCCTTAAACATGCATCGGGTCTAATGGTCCATGCAAATCCCCGTGGAGCACCAAAACAGTGTGGAATAACTCATGAAAATGACCCTAAAACGTGAAAACGATGAGTTTTTGGTCATAACTCTCAAACATGTATCGGGTCTTAGGATCGTTGTAAATCCCCCAAGAGCGCCAAAATAGTGGTCATAACTCTCAAACATGTATCGGGTCTTAGGGTCGTTGTAAATCACCCTGGAACCCCAAAACTGTGGGCAATAACTCATGAAAACGGCCATAATATGCGAATCGACAATTTTTTGGTTAAAATTGTCAAACATGTATCGGGTCTAATGGTCGTTGTAATTCGCCCTGAAACCCTAGAACTGTGGAATAGCTCATGAAAACTGTCATAAAACACAAGAACGACGAATTGTTGGTCATCCCCTTAAACATGCATCGGGTCTAATGGTCCATGCAAATCCCCGTGGAGCACCAAAACAGTGTGGAATAACTCATGAAAATGACCCTAAAACGCGAAAACGATGAGTTTTTGGTCATAACTCTCAAACATGTATCGGGTCTTAGGATCGTTGTAAATCCCCCAAGAGCGCCAAAACAGTGTGCAATAGCTCACGAAAACGGCCATAAAACGTGAAAAACGACGAGTTTTTGGTCATAACTCTCAAGCATGTATCGGGTCTTAGGGTCGTTGTAAATCACCCTGGAACCCCAAAACTGTGGGCAATAACTCATGAAAACGGCCATAATATGCGAAATCGACAATTTTTTGGTTAAATTTGTCAAACATGTATCGGGTCTAATGGTCGTTGTAATTCGCCCTGAAACCCTAGAACTGTGGAATAGCTCATGAAAACTGTCATAAAACACAAGAACGACGAATTGTTGGTCATCCCCTTAAACATGCATCGGGTCTAATGGTCCATGCAAATCCCCGTGGAGCACCAAAACAGTGTGGAATAACTCATGAAAATGACCCTAAAACGTGAAAACGATGAGTTTTTGGTCATAACTCTCAAACATGTATCGGGTCTTAGGATCGTTGTAAATCCCCCAAGAGCGCCAAAATAGTGGTCATAACTCTCAAACATGTATCGGGTCTTAGGGTCGTTGTAAATCACCCTGGAACCCCAAAACTATGGGCAATAACTCATGAAAACGGCCATAATATGCGAAATCGACAATTTTTTGGTTAAATTTGTCAAACATGTATCGGGCCTAATGGTCGTTGTAATTCGCCCTGAAACCCTAGAACTGTGGAATAGCTCATGAAAACTGTCATAAAACACAAGAACGACGAATTGTTGGTCATCCCCTTAAACATGCATCGGGTCTAATGGTCCATGCAAATCCCCGTGGAGCACCAAAACAGTGTGGAATAACTCATGAAAATGACCCTAAAACGTGAAAACGATGAGTTTTTGGTCATAACTCTCAAACATGTATCGGGTCTTAGGATCGTTGTAAATCCCCCAAGAGCGCCAAAATAGTGGTCATAACTCTCAAACATGTATCGGGTCTTAGGGTCGTTGTAAATCACCCTGGAACCCCAAAACTATGGGCAATAACTCATGAAAACGGCCATAATATGCGAAATCGGCAATTTTTTGGTTAAATTTGTCAAACATGTATCGGGCCTAATGGTCGTTGTAATTCGCCCTGAAACCCTAGAACTGTGGAATAGCTCATGAAAACTGTCATAAAACACAAGAACGACGAATTGTTGGTCATCCCCTTAAACATGCATCGGGTCTAATGGTCCATGCAAATCCCCGTGGAGCACCAAAACAGTGTGGAATAACTCATGAAAATGACCCTAAAACGTGAAAACGATGAGTTTTTGGTCATAACTCTCAAACATGTATCGGGTCTTAGGATCGTTGTAAATCCCCCAAGAGCGCCAAAACAGTGGTCATAACTCTCAAACATGTATCGGGTCTTAGGGTCGTTGTAAATCACCCTGGAACCCCAAAACTGTGGGCAATAACTCATGAAAACGGCCATAATATGCGAAATCGACAATTTTTTGGTTAAATTTGTCAAACATGTATCGGGCCTAATGGTCGTTGTAATTCGCCCTGAAACCCTAGAACTGTGGAATAGCTCATGAAAACTGTCATAAAACACAAGAACGACGAATTGTTGGTCATCCCCTTAAACATGCATCGGGTCTAATGGTCCATGCAAATCCCCGTGGAGCACCAAAACAGTGTGGAATAACTCATGAAAATGACCCTAAAACGTGAAAACGATGAGTTTTTGGTCATAACTCTCAAACATGTATCGGGTCTTAGGATCGTTGTAAATCCCCCAAGAGCGCCAAAATAGTGGTCATAACTCTCAAACATGTATCGGGTCTTAGGGTCGTTGTAAATCACCCTGGAACCCCAAAACTATGGGCAATAACTCATGAAAACGGCCATAATATGCGAAATCGACAATTTTTTGGTTAAATTTGTCAAACATGTATCGGGCCTAATGGTCGTTGTAATTCGCCCTGAAACCCTAGAACTGTGGAATAGCTCATGAAAACTGTCATAAAACACAAGAACGACGAATTGTTGGTCATCCCCTTAAACATGCATCGGGTCTAATGGTCCATGCAAATCCCCGTGGAGCACCAAAACAGTGTGGAATAACTCATGAAAATGACCCTAAAACGTGAAAACGATGAGTTTTTGGTCATAACTCTCAAACATGTATCGGGTCTTAGGATCGTTGTAAATCCCCCAAGAGCGCCAAAACTAGTGGTCATAACTCTCAAACATGTATCGGGTCTTAGGGTCGTTGTAAATCACCCTGGAACCCCAAAACTATGGGCAATAACTCATGAAAACGGCCATAATATGCGAAATCGGCAATTTTTTGGTTAAATTTGTCAAACATGTATCGGGCCTAATGGTCGTTGTAATTCGCCCTGAAACCCTAGAACTGTGGAATAGCTCATGAAAACTGTCATAAAACACAAGAACGACGAATTGTTGGTCATCCCCTTAAACATGCATCGGGTCTAATGGTCCATGCAAATCCCCGTGGAGCACCAAAACAGTGTGGAATAACTCATGAAAATGACCCTAAAACGTGAAAACGATGAGTTTTTGGTCATAACTCTCAAACATGTATCGGGTCTTAGGATCGTTGTAAATCCCCCAAGAGCGCCAAAATAGTGGTCATAACTCTCAAACATGTATCGGGTCTTAGGGTCGTTGTAAATCACCCTGGAACCCCAAAACTATGGGCAATAACTCATGAAAACGGCCATAATATGCGAAATCGGCAATTTTTTGGTTAAATTGTCAAACATGTATCGGGCCTAATGGTCGTTGTAATTCGCCCTGAAACCCTAGAACTGTGGAATAGCTCATGAAAACTGTCATAAAACACAAGAACGACGAATTGTTGGTCATCCCCTTAAACATGCATCGGGTCTAATGGTCCATGCAAATCCCCGTGGAGCACCAAAACAGTGTGGAATAACTCATGAAAATGACCCTAAAACGTGAAAACGATGAGTTTTTGGTCATAACTCTCAAACATGTATCGGGTCTTAGGATCGTTGTAAATCCCCCAAGAGCGCCAAAATAGTGGTCATAACTCTCAAACATGTATCGGGTCTTAGGGTCGTTGTAAATCACCCTGGAACCCCAAAACTGTGGGCAATAACTCATGAAAACGGCCATAATATGCGAAATCGACAATTTTTTGGTTAAATTTGTCAAACATGTATCGGGCCTAATGGTCGTTGTAATTCGCCCTGAAACCCTAGAACTGTGGAATAGCTCATGAAAACGGTCATAAAACACAAGAACGACGAATTGTTGGTCATCCCCTTAAACATGCATCGGGTCTAATGGTCCATGCAAATCCCCGTGGAGCACCAAAACAGTGTGGAATAACTCATGAAAATGACCCTAAAACGTGAAAACGATGAGTTTTTGGTCATAACTCTCAAACATGTATCGGGTCTTAGGATCGTTGTAAATCCCCCAAGAGCGCCAAAATAGTGGTCATAACTCTCAAACATGTATCGGGTCTTAGGGTCGTTGTAAATCACCCTGGAACCCCAAAACTGTGGGCAATAACTCATGAAAACGGCCATAATATGCGAAATCGACAATTTTTTGGTTAAATTTGTCAAACATGTATCGGGCCTAATGGTCGTTGTAATTCGCCCTGAAACCCTAGAACTGTGGAATAGCTCATGAAAACTGTCATAAAACACAAGAACGACGAATTGTTGGTCATCCCCTTAAACATGCATCGGGTCTAATGGTCCATGCAAATCCCCGTGGAGCACCAAAACAGTGTGGAATAACTCATGAAAATGACCCTAAAACGTGAAAACGATGAGTTTTTGGTCATAACTCTCAAACATGTATCGGGTCTTAGGATCGTTGTAAATCCCCCAAGAGCGCCAAAATAGTGGTCATAACTCTCAAACATGTATCGGGTCTTAGGGTCGTTGTAAATCACCCTGGAACCCCAAAACTGTGGGCAATAACTCATGAAAACGGCCATAATATGCGAAATCGACAATTTTTTGGTTAAATTTGTCAAACATGTATCGGGCCTAATGGTCGTTGTAATTCGCCCTGAAACCCTAGAACTGTGGAATAGCTCATGAAAACTGTCATAAAACACAAGAACGACGAATTGTTGGTCATCCCCTTAAACATGCATCGGGTCTAATGGTCCATGCAAATCCCCGTGGAGCACCAAAACAGTGTGGAATAACTCATGAAAATGACCCTAAAACGCGAAAACGATGAGTTTTTGGTCATAACTCTCAAACATGTATCGGGTCTTAGGATCGTTGTAAATCCCCCAAGAGCGCCAAAACAGTGTGCAATAGCTCACGAAAACGGCCATAAAACGTGAAAAACGACGAGTTTTTGGTCATAACTCTCAAACATGTATCGGGTCTTAGGGTCGTTGTAAATCACCCTGGAACCCCAAAACTGTGGGCAATAACTCATGAAAACGGCCATAATATGCGAAATCGACAATTTTTTGGTTAAAATTGTCAAACATGTATCGGGTCTAATGGTCGTTGTAATTCGCCCTGAAACCCTAGAACTGTGGAATAGCTCATGAAAACGGTCATAAAACACAAGAACGACGAATTGTTGGTCATCCCCTTAAACATGCATCGGGTCTAATGGTCCATGCAAATCCCCGTGGAGCACCAAAACAGTGTGGAATAACTCATGAAAATGACCCTAAAACGTGAAAACGATGAGTTTTTGGTCATAACTCTCAAACATGTATCGGGTCTTAGGATCGTTGTAAATCCCCCAAGAGCGCCAAAATAGTGGTCATAACTCTCAAACATGTATCGGGTCTTAGGGTCGTTGTAAATCACCCTGGAACCCCAAAACTATGGGCAATAACTCATGAAAACGGCCATAATATGCGAAATCGGCAATTTTTTGGTTAAATTTGTCAAACATGTATCGGGCCTAATGGTCGTTGTAATTCGCCCTGAAACCCTAGAACTGTGGAATAGCTCATGAAAACTGTCATAAAACACAAGAACGACGAATTGTTGGTCATCCCCTTAAACATGCATCGGGTCTAATGGTCCATGCAAATCCCCGTGGAGCACCAAAACAGTGTGGAATAACTCATGAAAATGACCCTAAAACGTGAAAACGATGAGTTTTTGGTCATAACTCTCAAACATGTATCGGGTCTTAGGATCGTTGTAAATCCCCCAAGAGCGCCAAAATAGTGGTCATAACTCTCAAACATGTATCGGGTCTTAGGGTCGTTGTAAATCACCCTGGAACCCCAAAACTGTGGGCAATAACTCATGAAAACGGCCATAATATGCGAAATCGGCAATTTTTTGGTTAAATTGTCAAACATGTATCGGGCCTAATGGTCGTTGTAATTCGCCCTGAAACCCTAGAACTGTGGAATAGCTCATGAAAACTGTCATAAAACACAAGAACGACGAATTGTTGGTCATCCCCTTAAACATGCATCGGGTCTAATGGTCCATGCAAATCCCCGTGGAGCACCAAAACAGTGTGGAATAACTCATGAAAATGACCCTAAAACGTGAAAACGATGAGTTTTTGGTCATAACTCTCAAACATGTATCGGGTCTTAGGATCGTTGTAAATCCCCCAAGAGCGCCAAAATAGTGGTCATAACTCTCAAACATGTATCGGGTCTTAGGGTCGTTGTAAATCACCCTGGAACCCCAAAACTGTGGGCAATAACTCATGAAAACGGCCATAATATGCGAAATCGACAATTTTTTGGTTAAATTGTCAAACATGTATCGGGTCCTAATGGTCGTTGTAATTCGCCCTGAAACCCTAGAACTGTGGAATAGCTCATGAAAACTGTCATAAAACACAAGAACGACGAATTGTTGGTCATCCCCTTAAACATGCATCGGGTCTAATGGTCCATGCAAATCCCCGTGGAGCACCAAAACAGTGTGGAATAACTCATGAAAATGACCCTAAAACGTGAAAACGATGAGTTTTTGGTCATAACTCTCAAACATGTATCGGGTCTTAGGATCGTTGTAAATCCCCCAAGAGCGCCAAAACAGTGGTCATAACTCTCAAACATGTATCGGGTCTTAGGGTCGTTGTAAATCACCCTGGAACCCCAAAACTGTGGGCAATAACTCATGAAAACGGCCATAATATGCGAAATCGACAATTTTTTGGTTAAATTTGTCAAACATGTATCGGGCCTAATGGTCGTTGTAATTCGCCCTGAAACCCTAGAACTGTGGAATAGCTCATGAAAACTGTCATAAAACACAAGAACGACGAATTGTTGGTCATCCCCTTAAACATGCATCGGGTCTAATGGTCCATGCAAATCCCCGTGGAGCACCAAAACAGTGTGGAATAACTCATGAAAATGACCCTAAAACGTGAAAACGATGAGTTTTTGGTCATAACTCTCAAACATGTATCGGGTCTTAGGATCGTTGTAAATCCCCCAAGAGCGCCAAAACTAGTGGTCATAACTCTCAAACATGTATCGGGTCTTAGGGTCGTTGTAAATCACCCTGGAACCCCAAAACTGTGGGCAATAACTCATGAAAACGGCCATAATATGCGAAATCGACAATTTTTTGGTTAAATTTGTCAAACATGTATCGGGCCTAATGGTCGTTGTAATTCGCCCTGAAACCCTAGAACTGTGGAATAGCTCATGAAAACTGTCATAAAACACAAGAACGACGAATTGTTGGTCATCCCCTTAAACATGCATCGGGTCTAATGGTCCATGCAAATCCCCGTGGAGCACCAAAACAGTGTGGAATAACTCATGAAAATGACCCTAAAACGCGAAAACGATGAGTTTTTGGTCATAACTCTCAAACATGTATCGGGTCTTAGGATCGTTGTAAATCCCCCAAGAGCGCCAAAACAGTGTGCCATAGCTCACGAAAACGGCCATAAAACGTGAAAAACGACGAGTTTTTGGTCATAACTCTCAAACATGTATCGGGTCTTAGGGTCGTTGTAAATCACCCTGGAACCCCAAAACTGTGGGCAATAACTCATGAAAACGGCCATAATATGCGAAATCGACAATTTTTTGGTTAAAATTGTCAAACATGTATCGGGTCTAATGGTCGTTGTAATTCGCCCTGAAACCCTAGAACTGTGGAATAGCTCATGAAAACGGTCATAAAACACAAGAACGACGAATTGTTGGTCATCCCCTTAAACATGCATCGGGTCTAATGGTCCATGCAAATCCCCGTGGAGCACCAAAACAGTGTGGAATAACTCATGAAAATGACCCTAAAACGTGAAAACGATGAGTTTTTGGTCATAACTCTCAAACATGTATCGGGTCTTAGGATCGTTGTAAATCCCCCAAGAGCGCCAAAATAGTGGTCATAACTCTCAAACATGTATCGGGTCTTAGGGTCGTTGTAAATCACCCTGGAACCCCAAAACTATGGGCAATAACTCATGAAAACGGCCATAATATGCGAAATCGGCAATTTTTTGGTTAAATTGTCAAACATGTATCGGGCCTAATGGTCGTTGTAATTCGCCCTGAAACCCTAGAACTGTGGAATAGCTCATGAAAACTGTCATAAAACACAAGAACGACGAATTGTTGGTCATCCCCTTAAACATGCATCGGGTCTAATGGTCCATGCAAATCCCCGTGGAGCACCAAAACAGTGTGGAATAACTCATGAAAATGACCCTAAAACGCGAAAACGATGAGTTTTTGGTCATAACTCTCAAACATGTATCGGGTCTTAGGATCGTTGTAAATCCCCCAAGAGCGCCAAAATAGTGGTCATAACTCTCAAACATGTATCGGGTCTTAGGGTCGTTGTAAATCACCCTGGAACCCCAAAACTATGGGCAATAACTCATGAAAACGGCCATAATATGCGAAATCGACAATTTTTTGGTTAAATTTGTCAAACATGTATCGGGCCTAATGGTCGTTGTAATTCGCCCTGAAACCCTAGAACTGTGGAATAGCTCATGAAAACTGTCATAAAACACAAGAACGACGAATTGTTGGTCATCCCCTTAAACATGCATCGGGTCTAATGGTCCATGCAAATCCCCGTGGAGCACCAAAACAGTGTGGAATAACTCATGAAAATGACCCTAAAACGCGAAAACGATGAGTTTTTGGTCATAACTCTCAAACATGTATCGGGTCTTAGGATCGTTGTAAATCCCCCAAGAGCGCCAAAACAGTGTGCAATAGCTCACGAAAACGGCCATAAAACGTGAAAAACGACGAGTTTTTGGTCATAACTCTCAAACATGTATCGGGTCTTAGGGTCGTTGTAAATCACCCTGGAACCCCAAAACTGTGGGCAATAACTCATGAAAACGGCCATAATATGCGAAATCGACAATTTTTTGGTTAAAATTGTCAAACATGTATCGGGTCTAATGGTCGTTGTAATTCGCCCTGAAACCCTAGAACTGTGGAATAGCTCATGAAAACGGT
Source organism: Avena eriantha (assembly GCA_910589775.1). Classification (NCBI taxonomy): domain Eukaryota; kingdom Viridiplantae; phylum Streptophyta; class Magnoliopsida; order Poales; family Poaceae; genus Avena; species Avena eriantha. The sequence goes on from CAJUXJ010002526.1 coordinate 18,922, forward strand.
CATAAAACACAAGAACGACGAATTGTTGGTCATCCCCTTAAACATGCATCGGGTCTAATGGTCCATGCAAATCCCCGTGGAGCACCAAAACAGTGTGGAATAACTCATGAAAATGACCCTAAAACGTGAAAACGATGAGTTTTTGGTCATAACTCTCAAACATGTATCGGGTCTTAGGATCGTTGTAAATCCCCCAAGAGCGCCAAAATAGTGGTCATAACTCTCAAACATGTATCGGGTCTTAGGGTCGTTGTAAATCACCCTGGAACCCCAAAACTAGTGGGCAATAACTCATGAAAACGGCCATAATATGCGAAATCGGCAATTTTTTGGTTAAATTGTCAAACATGTATCGGGCCTAATGGTCGTTGTAATTCGCCCTGAAACCCTAGAACTGTGGAATAGCTCATGAAAACTGTCATAAAACACAAGAACGACGAATTGTTGGTCATCCCCTTAAACATGCATCGGGTCTAATGGTCCATGCAAATCCCCGTGGAGCACCAAAACAGTGTGGAATAACTCATGAAAATGACCCTAAAACGTGAAAACGATGAGTTTTTGGTCATAACTCTCAAACATGTATCGGGTCTTAGGATCGTTGTAAATCCCCCAAGAGCGCCAAAATAGTGGTCATAACTCTCAAACATGTATCGGGTCTTAGGGTCGTTGTAAATCACCCTGGAACCCCAAAACTATGGGCAATAACTCATGAAAACGGCCATAATATGCGAAATCGACAATTTTTTGGTTAAATTTGTCAAACATGTATCGGGCCTAATGGTCGTTGTAATTCGCCCTGAAACCCTAGAACTGTGGAATAGCTCATGAAAACTGTCATAAAACACAAGAACGACGAATTGTTGGTCATCCCCTTAAACATGCATCGGGTCTAATGGTCCATGCAAATCCCCGTGGAGCACCAAAACAGTGTGGAATAACTCATGAAAATGACCCTAAAACGTGAAAACGATGAGTTTTTGGTCATAACTCTCAAACATGTATCGGGTCTTAGGATCGTTGTAAATCCCCCAAGAGCGCCAAAACAGTGGTCATAACTCTCAAACATGTATCGGGTCTTAGGGTCGTTGTAAATCACCCTGGAACCCCAAAACTGTGGGCAATAACTCATGAAAACGGCCATAATATGCGAAATCGACAATTTTTTGGTTAAATTGTCAAACATGTATCGGGCCTAATGGTCGTTGTAATTCGCCCTGAAACCCTAGAACTGTGGAATAGCTCATGAAAACTGTCATAAAACACAAGAACGACGAATTGTTGGTCATCCCCTTAAACATGCATCGGGTCTAATGGTCCATGCAAATCCCCGTGGAGCACCAAAACAGTGTGGAATAACTCATGAAAATGACCCTAAAACGTGAAAACGATGAGTTTTTGGTCATAACTCTCAAACATGTATCGGGTCTTAGGATCGTTGTAAATCCCCCAAGAGCGCCAAAATAGTGGTCATAACTCTCAAACATGTATCGGGTCTTAGGGTCGTTGTAAATCACCCTGGAACCCCAAAACTGTGGGCAATAACTCATGAAAACGGCCATAATATGCGAAATCGACAATTTTTTGGTTAAATTTGTCAAACATGTATCGGGCCTAATGGTCGTTGTAATTCGCCCTGAAACCCTAGAACTGTGGAATAGCTCATGAAAACTGTCATAAAACACAAGAACGACGAATTGTTGGTCATCCCCTTAAACATGCATCGGGTCTAATGGTCCATGCAAATCCCCGTGGAGCACCAAAACAGTGTGGAATAACTCATGAAAATGACCCTAAAACGCGAAAACGATGAGTTTTTGGTCATAACTCTCAAACATGTATCGGGTCTTAGGATCGTTGTAAATCCCCCAAGAGCGCCAAAACAGTGTGCCATAGCTCACGAAAACGGCCATAAAACGTGAAAAACGACGAGTTTTTGGTCATAACTCTCAAACATGTATCGGGTCTTAGGGTCGTTGTAAATCACCCTGGAACCCCAAAACTGTGGGCAATAACTCATGAAAACGGCCATAATATGCGAAATCGACAATTTTTTGGTTAAAATTGTCAAACATGTATCGGGTCTAATGGTCGTTGTAATTCGCCCTGAAACCCTAGAACTGTGGAATAGCTCATGAAAACGGTCATAAAACACAAGAACGACGAATTGTTGGTCATCCCTTAAACATGCATCGGGTCTAATGGTCCATGCAAATCCCCGTGGAGCACCAAAACAGTGTGGAATAACTCATGAAAATGACCCTAAAACGTGAAAACGATGAGTTTTTGGTCATAACTCTCAAACATGTATCGGGTCTTAGGATCGTTGTAAATCCCCCAAGAGCGCCAAAATAGTGGTCATAACTCTCAAACATGTATCGGGTCTTAGGGTCGTTGTAAATCACCCTGGAACCCCAAAACTGTGGGCAATAACTCATGAAAACGGCCATAATATGCGAAATCGACAATTTTTTGGTTAAATTTGTCAAACATGTATCGGGTCCTAATGGTCGTTGTAATTCGCCCTGAAACCCTAGAACTGTGGAATAGCTCATGAAAACTGTCATAAAACACAAGAACGACGAATTGTTGGTCATCCCCTTAAACATGCATCGGGTCTAATGGTCCATGCAAATCCCCGTGGAGCACCAAAACAGTGTGGAATAACTCATGAAAATGACCCTAAAACGCGAAAACGATGAGTTTTTGGTCATAACTCTCAAACATGTATCGGGTCTTAGGATCGTTGTAAATCCCCCAAGAGCGCCAAAACAGTGTGCAATAGCTCACGAAAACGGCCATAAAACGTGAAAACGACGAGTTTTTGGTCATAACTCTCAAACATGTATCGGGTCTTAGGGTCGTTGTAAATCACCCTGGAACCCCAAAACTGTGGGCAATAACTCATGAAAACGGCCATAATATGCGAAATCGACAATTTTTTGGTTAAAATTGTCAAACATGTATCGGGTCTAATGGTCGTTGTAATTCGCCCTGAAACCCTAGAACTGTGGAATAGCTCATGAAAACTGTCATAAAACACAAGAACGACGAATTGTTGGTCATCCCCTTAAACATGCATCGGGTCTAATGGTCCATGCAAATCCCCGTGGAGCACCAAAACAGTGTGGAATAACTCATGAAAATGACCCTAAAACGCGAAAACGATGAGTTTTTGGTCATAACTCTCAAACATGTATCGGGTCTTAGGATCGTTGTAAATCCCCCAAGAGCGCCAAAACAGTGTGCAATAGCTCACGAAAACGGCCATAAAACGTGAAAAACGACGAGTTTTTGGTCATAACTCTCAAACATGTATCGGGTCTTAGGGTCGTTGTAAATCACCCTGGAACCCCAAAACTGTGGGCAATAACTCATGAAAACGGCCATAATATGCGAAATCGACAATTTTTTGGTTAAAATTGTCAAACATGTATCGGGTCCTAATGGTCGTTGTAATTCGCCCTGAAACCCTAGAACTGTGGAATAGCTCATGAAAACTGTCATAAAACACAAGAACGACGAATTGTTGGTCATCCCCTTAAACATGCATCGGGTCTAATGGTCCATGAAATCCCCGTGGAGCACCAAAACAGTGTGGAATAACTCATGAAAATGACCCTAAAACTGTGAGAACGATGAGTTTTTGGTCATACTCTCAAACATGTATCGGGTCTTAGGATCGTTGTAAATCCCCCAAGAGCGCCAAACTAGTGGTCATAACTCTCAAACATGTATCGGGTCTTAGGGTCGTGTAAATCACCCTGGAACCCCAAAACTGTGGGCAATAACTCATGAAAACGGCCATAATATGCGAAATCGACAATTTTTTGGTTAAATTGTCAAACATGTATCGGGCTAATGGTCGTTGTAATTCGCCCTGAAACCCTAGAACTGTGGAATAGCTCATGAAAACTGTCATAAAACACAAGAACGACGAATTGTTGGTCATCCCCTTAAACATGCATCGGGTCTAATGGTCCATGCAAATCCCTCGTGGAGCACCAAAACAGTGTGGAATAACTCATGAAAATGACCCTAAAACGCGAAAACGATGAGTTTTTGGTCATAACTCTCAAACATGTATCGGGTCTTAGGATCTATGTAAATCCCCCAAGAGCGCCAAAACAGTGTGCCATAGCTCACGAAAACGGCCATAAAACGTGAAAAACGACGAGTTTTTGGTCATAACTCTCAAACATGTATCGGGTCTTAGGGTCGTTGTAAATCACCCTAGAACCCCAAAACTGTGGGCAATAACTCATGAAAACGGCCATAATATGCGAAATCGACAATTTTTTGGTTAAATTGTCAAACATGTATCGGGTCTAATGGTCGTTGTAATTCGCCCTGAAACCCTAGAACTGTGGAATAGCTCATGAAAACTGTCATAAAACACAAGAACGACGAATTGTTGGTCATCCCCTTAAACATGCATCGGGTCTAATGGTCCATGCAAATCCTCGTGGAGCACCAAAACAGTGTGGAATAACTCATGAAAATGACCCTAAAACGCGAAAACGATGAGTTTTTGGTCATAACTCTCAAACATGTATCGGGTCTTAGGATCTATGTAAATCCCCCAAGAGCGCCAAAACAGTGTGCCATAGCTCACGAAAACGGCCATAAAACGTGAAAAACGACGAGTTTTTGGTCATAACTCTCAACATGTATCGGGTCTTAGGGTCGTTGTAAATCACCCTGGAACCCCAAAACTGTGGGCAATAACTCATGAAAACGGCCATAATATGCGAAATCGACAATTTTTTGGTTAAAATTGTCAAACATGTATCGGGTCTAATGGTCGTTGTAATTCGCCCTGAAACCCTAGAACTGTGGAATAGCTCATGAAAACGGTCATAAAACACAAGAACGACGAATTGTTGGTCATCCCCTTAAACATGCATCGGGTCTAATGGTCCATGCAAATCCCCGTGGAGCACCAAAACAGTGTGGAATAACTCATGAAAATGACCCTAAAACGCGAAAACGATGAGTTTTTGGTCATAACTCTCAAACATGTATCGGGTCTTAGGATCGTTGTAAATCCCCCAAGAGCGCCAAAACAGTGTGCCATAGCTCACGAAACGGCCATAAAACGTGAAAAACGACGAGTTTTTGGTCATAACTCTCAAACATGTATCGGGTCTTAGGGTCGTTGTAAATCACCCTGGAACCCCAAAACTGTGGCAATAACTCATGAAAACGGCCATAATATGCGAAATCGACAATTTTTTGGTTAAATTTGTCAAACATGTATCGGGCCTAATGGTCGTTGTAATTCGCCCTGAAACCCTAGAACTGTGGAATAGCTCATGAAAACTGTCATAAAACACAAGAACGACGAATTGTTGGTCATCCCCTTAAACATGCATCGGGTCTAATGGTCCATGCAAATCCCCGTGGAGCACCAAAACAGTGTGGAATAACTCATGAAAATGACCCTAAAACGCGAAAAACGATGAGTTTTTGGTCATAACTCTCAAACATGTATCGGGTCTTAGGATCGTTGTAAATCCCCCAAGAGCGCCAAAACAGTGTGCAATAGCTCACGAAAACGGCCATAAAACGTGAAAAACGACGAGTTTTTGGTCATAACTCTCAGACATGTATCGGGTCTTAGGGTCGTTGTAAATCACCCTGGAACCCCAAAACTGTGGGCAATAACTCATGAAAACGGCCATAATATGGGAAATCGACAATTTTTTGGTTAAAATTGTCAAACATGTATCGGGTCTAATGGTCGTTGTAATTCGCCCTGAAACCCTAGAACTGTGGAATAGCTCATGAAAACGGTCATAAAACACAAGAACGACGAATTGTTGGTCATCCCCTTAAACATGCATCGGGTCTAATGGTCCATGCAAATCCCCGTGGAGCACCAAAACAGTGTGGAATAACTCATGAAAATGACCCTAAAACGTCGAAAACGATGAGTTTTTGGTCATAACTCTCAAACATGTATCGGTCTTAGGATCGTTGTAAATCCCCCAAGAGCGCCAAAACAGTGTGCCATAGCTCACGAAAACGGCCATAAAACGTGAAAAACGACGAGTTTTGGTCATAACTCTCAAACATGTATCGGGTCTTAGGTCGTTGTAAATCACCCTAGAACCCAAAACTGTGGGCAATAACTCATGAAAACGGCCATAATATGCGAAATCGACAATTTTTTGGTTAAATTTGTCACCATGTATCGGGCCTAATGGTCGTTGTAATTCGCCCTGAAACCCTAGAACTGTGGAATAGCTCATGAAAACTGTCATAAAACACAAGACACGAATTGTTGGTCATCCCTTAAACATGCATCGGGTCTAATGGTCCATGCAAATCCCCGTGGAGCACCAAAACAGTGTGCAATAGCTCATGAAAACGCCATAAAACGTGAAAAACGACGAGTTTTTGGTCATAACTCTCAAACATGTATCGGGTCTTAGGGTCGTTGTAAATCACCCTGGAACCCCAAAACTGTGGGCAATAACTCATGAAAACGGCCATAATATGCGAAATCGACAATTTTTTGGTTAAATTGTCAAACATGTATCGGGGTCTAATGGTCGTTGTAATTCGCCCTGAAACCCTAGAACTGTGGAATAGCTCATGAAAACTGTCATAAAACACAAGAACGACGAATTGTTGGTCATCCCTTAAACATGCATCGGGTCTAATGGTCCATGCAAATCCCCGTGGAGCACCAAAACAGTGTGGAATAACTCATGAAAATGACCCTAAAACGCGAAAACGATGAGTTTTTGGTCATAACTCTCAAACATGTATCGGGTCTTAGGATCGTTGTAAATCCCCCAAGAGCGCCAAAACAGTGTGCATAGCTCACGAAAACGGCCATAAAACGTGAAAACGACTGAGTTTTGGTCATAACTCTCAAACATGTATCGGGTCTTAGGGTCGTTGTAAATCACCCTGGAACCCCAAAACTGTGGGCAATAACTCATGAAACGGCCATAATATGCGAAATCGACAATTTTTGGTTAAATTTGTCAAACATGTATCGGGTCCTAATGGTCGTTGTAATTCGCCCTGAAAACCCTAGAACTGTATGGAATAGCTCATGAAAAACGGTCATAAACACAAGAACGACGAATTGTTGGTCATCCCCTTAAACATGCATCGGAGTCTAATGGTCCATGCAAATCCCCGTGGAGCACCAACAGTGTGGAATAACTCATGAAAATGACCCCTAAAACGCGAAAACGATGAGTTTTTGGTCATAAACTCTCAAACATGTATCGGGTCTTAGGATCGTATGTAAATCCCCCAAGGAGCGCCAAACGTGTGCAATAGCTCACGAAAACGGCCAATAAAACGTGAAAAAACGACGAGTTTTTGGTCATAAACTCTCAACACATGGTATCGGGTCTAGGGTCGTTGTAACTCACATGGAACCCCAAAACTGTGGGCAATAACTCATGAAACGGCCCTCATAATATGCGAAATCGGCAATTTTTTGGTTTAAATGTCAAACATGTATCGGGTCTAATGGTCGTTGTAATTCGCCCTGAAACCCTAGAACTGTGGAATAGCTCATGAAAACGGTCATAAAACACAGAACGACGAATTGTTGGTCATCCCCTTAAACATGCATCGGGTCTAATGGTCCATGCAAATCCCCGTGGAGCACAAAACAGTGTGGAATAACTCATGAAAATGACCCTAAACGCGAAAACGATGAGTTTTTGGTCATAACTCTCAAACATGTATCGGGTCTTAGGATCGTTGTAAATCCCCCAAGAGCGCCAAAACAGTGTGCAATAGCTCACGAAAACGGCCATAAAACGTGAAAAACGACGAGTTTTTGGTCATAACTCTCAAACATGTATCGGGTCTTAGGGTCGTTGTAATCACCCTGGAACCCCAAAACTGTGGGCAATAACTCATGAAAACGGCCATAATATGCGAAATCGACAATTTTTTGGTTAAAATTGTCAAACATGTATCGGGCTAATGGTCGTTGTAATTCGCCCTGAAACCCTAGAACTGTGGAATAGCTCATGAAAACGGTCATAAAACACAAGAACGACGAATTGTTGGTCATCCCCTTAAACATGCATCGGGTCTAATGGTCCATGCAAATCCCGTGGAGCACCAAAACGTGTGGAATAACTCATAAAATGACCCTAAAATGAAAAACGATGAGTTTTGGTCATAACTCTCAAATGTATCGGGTCTTAGGGTCG
>CAJUXJ010002528.1:0-36420 GCA_910589775.1 Avena eriantha
GGTCTGTGGTCGAGGCATGGCGTGTGGCGCTCTGGCGGTGATGGTGCTCTAGCGTGCGCTAGCACGGCACAAAGACTTAGTGCGGGGCTTGGCCTCGGTGGTCCAGGGGCTAGCAGTGGCCGTGGGGTGGACCGTGGACGGCGGTGAGGTCACGCGTGCCTTCCTGGAGCGGCGGAGAGGGGTGGGTGGTCTCCTGCGCGTGAGCACGGTTGGCCGGCGAGCATGGCCTCGGGGTGGCGGCGGCACTGTGGTGCTAGGCCAGTTGGTAGGTCCTTGATGGCCTGGTTGGGGTTAGGAGAGACAAGGGAATTGAATGGGTTCAAATGGCTCGACAAATTTTGATCAAAAACAGTGATAGTTAGGCCAGTTTGATTCTGCTCACCAGGTGTTCGACACAATGGCCGCAAGAATTCAAATTTTGAATTTTGAAATGAAATTTGGTGAAGTTGTTTATCACATGCTTAAGCATCTCTGGTTGCTTGGGATTTTTAAATGGAGTTCATTTGGATGGTTTTTGAAAAGGGGTGATGTAGACATATGAGATAGACTGCATTTTCACATGTCATTTAATTTAGTGTTTGATTGTTTTTGGAAGAACACAAAGTGGGCCTTGGTACATCACTACTTGTACTAGCAAGGGGTGCAAAGATCCACAATTGTTTCTGTTTGAAATTGAGTCCTAGGAACACCCAAAGTGTCCTAATTAATTAAAATGGCAAAAGTGACCATTTTCCTTTTATTAATTCTTTTTGATGTCTTTTCTTTGGATTTTGCTTGGGAATGATCTAGATGATGTTTAATTCATCTTGGAATCATTTTTACAACCATTAGAGTAAACAATCATGGCATTTCAAAACAACTCCTTTTTAATGCAACACACATATGCATGCTTAAATCTTTTACATGGGAAAAAGTTTTTGTTAACCCTAAATTGGGTAGTTTTGATCTTGATCACTTAGATTAAAGTTTTGGGATGTTATAAAAAGCATCCAGTAACCCCCACCGGAGTCCTGCCTAGAGTCCAGCGACCCCTAGAGACTCCAGCCATGCCTTGCGACTCCGGCCCTAAAGACCGAAGACTCCGGGTTTAGTGATGCAGCAACGAATCTTTTTATAGGGGGGAATATATACCCTTCTTCTCCAAGTGAAGGCTGCGACTTCTACTCTCTCTCTCCTCCATTAATGTTGAGCTTCAACCTCCTAGATCTCCCTCTCTAGCCACTCAAACTTTATGCCCCTTGGGGAATTGAGGGAGGAGAACTAGACCTAGCTTTGCACCAAAGGGATTTGTGTTTCCCCACCATTTGTGTAAGTTGTGTTACTCTAGGGTTTGAGGAAAGCCTAACTTGAAGAAGTTTCCCTCCATAGCTCATCCTCGTGTGTGTAAGATCTTCGAGGTCGTTTTGGGAGCCTCCAATTGAGTTGTGGAGAAGTGCCCCAAGGTTTTGTACAAGGTTTCGGTCGCCATCTTCAAGGTCACCGCATAGCGGATCGTGTGCTTGCCGCAAGGCGGGTCCACGGGAGTATAGAGTGAGGCCTTAGTGGCGCTGGTGGTCTTAGTACTGCCCACCCCTCCAACAGAGACGTACTTCCCATCAAAAGGAAGGAACTTCAGGAAAACATCTCCGTGTCCCCTCTCGGTGATTTATATCCTTTACTCTTTATTATTGTTGCCTGCTTGCTTGACATATAGGTTTCCACACTTAGTTGAATATCTAGAGAACTTACTTTGTGTCAAGCCTTAGTTTGAAAAGAAGTGAAAAATTGAGCAGCGCCTATTCACCCTCCTCTAGTCGCTTATACCGATCTTTCACCTGGTCCCAACAAGGAGATTTGATCATTGTAACACATTATATACCCAACTCATATAATACAATCTAGCAGAAAGTAAGGTTTTATGCTTATGACCAGGCTAAACCTTGGTGAACTCCATGTGTTGTGCGATGAAGGTCAAGAGAGGATTAGCGCCCACGCTGAACCATAAAGGGGTGTCTCATATACCAGTGTTGCGTATTGACACGCGACAACATCCATTCCCCACACAAATCATACAACTTTGGTGGACGACAATACCAATATGTTCTTTAATTTGCATAGTAATCAGATCAGTAATACATCCACACCGATTAGGCTGTACGAGTTTTCCTACTGAGAAACCTAAAGGTTTCCCAACAATCCACGGTACGGACTTCCCTTCGTTCTCGTTCTCCCCGGCCCCTTACTAGTTTCTTTTAGATTCGGGACGACTTGCCCCTCCCCTCTTCTCCGACATCGACCGATGTTGAGATTGGGGTGAGGGATCCTCCCCTATGTACAATTAAAGTCTAGGTTAGAGTAGTTTGGTGCTTGCCCTGGTAGCGAATGGCGTGATGTCGTTTAGGGGTTCGTCGCTGGAGTCGGCGACCTGCTTCCAGCGACGATGATGATGGTGTGGTTACTCGTGGTGCTCCAATGGAAGGAGCAAGAGGTGGGAGGCGATGACGCATCTTCTTCCCTCTTAATAAAGCTCCTTTTGTGCTCCCAAATCGAGGCACTGTGGTTGATGTTCTTCCTCGAGGCCATTGTGGTGGTTCAACAAAAAAGATGCATCGATCTGCAAGTGCCCTTTACCTATCTGAGGAGATGGAAGGTTTGGAGACTGCGATAGTCTTATAGAGCACATGCTTGGTAGCCTTCTGCTAGCCAAGTGCCGGCCTGCCACCGACTCTCATCGGTGAATGGCAGCCGCTCTGAACTCTGATATCGGACGTTGCTCGGTGCCATCTCCCCTGCAACCTCCTGGCTAGCGCGCCATATAGGAGGCCCTACACTAGCTTCGTCACGGAAAGCTCAGTCTGCATCACCCCAAGTGGCTTAGTCCCTGGCGGTGGCATCGATGCCCGTGCGCTCAAGCTAAAGATCGCTTCTGGTGGAGAGGGACCTGATTGCCTTTTCCTTTTCTGTTTCAAGGTCATGTGTGCAAATTCGGAGGACCATGTTGTAATTTCGTTTTTTTTTTGGTTATCCTCCTTGTAATCTGTAAACCCACAGTTGAGAGTATTGGCAGTTTATGCGCCCATCGAGCCCTCCTTTGTGTTAAAAAAAATACCGAGATACCAAGGGCTCACACGCGTCACTATAGGAGTGCGTTGCCCTAGGAAGATGCACACGTGTTGAGCCGAAGAAGCAAAGAACAATCCAGACGAGCCAGCGCATGCTCTTAGGTGCTCCTATAGGCAGCATCTGCACGAAGTCCTCAGTTCACCGGCCACCCTTCGCGACCGCAGCAACACTACCATCCACCGCCCAAGCCAGCGACTGATCCCATGGAACAGCTTCACGCGGACAAGATGCAGCAGCAAGCCGGCGGCAAAGCGAGCGACGCGCGGGAGCGGCGCGACGAGCGCCAGGAGCCTTCTTCCCTGAACCCGACGGCCGCGAAGCTGGTCCGGGAGTCCATCGTCTCCACGCCAGCGGAGGGCGAGAAGCAGGCCGCCGCGGATGGCTCGTCGGACATCCTCGCCTTCACGCGCTCCGTCGACCGGGTGGACTCCAACCTCGAGTGACCCTTTTTTGGCTTTTTTTTCTTTTCGAGATGCCTTCTTTAGCTTTGTTTAGTTTGTGCTTATAGATCGAATTGACCTCACTTGCTTGTGCCGTAATAAAATGCTCGACGGTTCCTTTCGCTTCTTGCATGTTTGCAACAGCGCGCATTCCGCATGCTTTTCTACGGTACCCACCCATTCGGCTAATTGGTGCCTGTTGTCAATTTCCTGAATGCGATGGATATGTTCGGTACTTGGATGTGTTCGGAGAGCATTTTTTTAGGGTGTGTACGAGTTGATTTGTCTTCGTCGCAAGAAAGCGAGGTTAGTGTGCTCGCTGTTACCCGGCACCCGCCCCTCCTCTGCTTTTCGCGACCGAATAGATCTCAGCATAGGAAGCGACAGCGATGGATGCGAGGCATCGGGAGCAGTGGAAGCAGAGCGGGAAGTAGGGAGCGCTCTCCACGTCGGTCGCCACCACCTCGCCGCCGAAGGCCGAACTAGGGGCAACGCCCTGGCGCCTCGTTCGTCGCACACCATCACCATTCACCAGGCACATCCTTCCTGTTCTCTCGGTTCCTTGTCGGGAAGTCCTGCTCCTATCTTATTCGCTTCAGTTCAGTCGGCGCGTTTCATCGCTGCTTTGGTGGAACTGGACCGCGCAAGCACTTACGCCGTCGCTCTGCTACCTCGGAACAATCTCGCTGTAAGTGACCGAGGCGGCGGAGTTCGTACTGCTAATATGACGACTAGTTTCCACGGGCCAGCTCGCCGTGGCGGGGCGCATCTCCAGCTCCCGGACCGCCTCGGGCCGCGTCAGCATCTTGACCACCTGCCGCATCGTCGGCCGGCCGCTGGGCGCCGCCTGCGTGCACGCAAGGCCCACCTTGATGTACCTCAGCACCTCCGCCTCCGGGTAGTCCCTGACGCTCGCGTCCACCATGTCCAGCGGCCTTCCCTGTTCGTAGAGCAGCCATGCCTGCACAGCAAAGATCGACAAATGTTGAGCACACCGCGCCGGCCGGGATCAGGTTCAGGTTCAGCACAAGGGAGGGAAAACTAAACCGGGACCGACCTGTCGCACGAGGAACGTGTCCTCCGACCGGATCGTCTGCGAGACCCTCCGTCCGCTGATGACCTCGAGAAGGAGGACCCCGAAGCTGTACACGTCGGCCTTCTTGGTCAGCTGCCCGTGCACGACGTATTCAGGCGCCAGGTACCCGCTGCAGGATTGACGATGTAAGAAGCATATACGGCGATCGATCTTTTGGCTTGGCTTAGCGAACGAAACGGCCCGATGAACTGCTTACGCACGTCGTACCCACCACACGCGTGCTGATATGGGTGACGTTGTCCGGGAACAGCTTGGCCAGGCCGAAGTCTCCGATCTTCGGGCCGTAGCTTCCGTCGAGCAGAACGTTGCTGGCCTTGATGTCCCTGTGCACGATGCTGGGCTCGTGCTCTTCGTGGAGGTAGCTCAGCCCCTTGGCCGTGCCTACGCAGATCGCCGACCTTACGGTCCATGTGAGATCGGTTGCTCCGCTCGCTGTACCTAAAGCTAAAATGCGCACGGATGAGTCTACGGTGCTCCGATCGGCATGTGGAGTATGGATCAGAACTTGGTAGTACCTTTCAGTACATGATCGAGGCTGTTGTTCTCGGCGTACTCGTAGATCAGGATCCTGTTCTGCTTCTGGACGCAGCAGCCCAGCAGCCTGACGAGGTTTGCGTGTTTGGCTTCGGTGATGCTCTCGATTTCGGTCAGGAATTCCCTGATCCCCTGTTCGGACTCGGAGGATAGAACCTTCGCGGCAAATGGAGTGCCATCTCCAAAGGTTCCCTGCGTGTGCCACGGAGCAGAAAATAGGTGGACTTATAACTGAACTCGTTGCTCGATAGAAGGTTCAGATTCTAGAACAAGGGCCAAGAGGTGAAAGGTACCTTGTATACAGTCCCGAAGCCACCTCTGCCTAGCTTGTTGCCGTGATCGAAGTTGTTCGTTGCTCTTTTGATCTCTTTGTAGGAGAAAATCCGGATATTTGTTGTCCTTAACAGTTCTGTGGAGCGAAAAGAACTAAGCCAGCTTTCGATAGAAATTAAGCAGGTCTAACAGACGAATTTCACAGGTTCTCGTAAGACCTTAGTCATCGCCAAGATATCATGACGGGGTGTAATAAGGATCAGAACACCTCGGTGATCATATAGAGTACCATAGTGAAATTTTCCCAGAGAAGAACTCAAATGCTAAGAGCTCGCCACGGTAAACGCGAGTAAAAAAAAAAAAGTACAGTGGTCCTTTACCTTGGAAGTCTTCTTCGGATCTGCAGAGGCATCTCTTCATCATCTCCATGTTCTTAGCTAGAGCAGCAAGCGCCCGAGACAACCAAGTAGAAATGAAATCAGGAAATGCCCCAATTCTGTTCAGCCAGAGGACTATTTGCTTCCTGCGTCGAGCATTAAATCCTCACTGTCCACAGGCAAGAGGAAAGCCGTAGTGAGCAGCACCGGTTCTTGGAAAGTGGCCTGACAAGCGACAAGCTCTTCACTGATACGGACGCGAGTTTATGGCGGAGCAGCCACAGGAATTATGAAGAATGAGGCGCGTCAACGCACGGTGTACTAAGATACATGCATGTGTCCTGAGTCCTGACGGCTTGAGCACCTGTGGGGTGCAAGTTCTAGACGTTGCTCCTAGCTTGTGTTAGTACATCCTAGCTTAATCAATACCGATTACAAACACATACCAGTACCATTTTATGGCACCGTCTCTTTACCAAATAATTACAGAAGGGCAATGCAAAGAAAAATGTGCTAGAGAGCCCTAATTTAAGCATGTGGGAGTTTAATGAGCTACTCTAATGCCAGGCTTTTTTACATACTCTCACACTCTTAATTTGAAAACGCCTTGAGCTGAATGTTTTTACTGTCATTAAAAAAGAAGCGCTGGAGATTTGAATCGCATACTTAGCTAAATTTTGAAGACTTAGTTTGGGACTATGGTTTAATTACTAGCAAGTTATACATGTGGCCAGGAAGCGACCTTAGGTGCAACCTTTCAAATATTTGAATGATCTAATTTAAGGTTGCAGGAAATTATGAAGGCGAAAATATTATGGCACCTCGGACTGGTATGTTCTTATAGATAATGTTGACTTCCTGTTGTTGTTCTTTACTATCTCTATGTTACTTGAGGGTGAGTAACATTTAAGGTTGGGGAGCTGGTAGCTCTATTTTATATAGAGTTTTTCGAGGTGTTTTACAATGGTTTTCAGTTGGCTTCGATGAACTCTCATTCCACCTAACAAAAATATTTTGAAAACAAAGAAGCTTTGTATTCTTATATGACTTTTAGATCTTACACACTTCAGAAGAAAATTGAAGCCATAAATGAGTTATTTGGAGGAAAGCAAGCAACTTCGTAATTGAAGGAAATTCCATCAATTGTCTAGGAAGGTTTAACGAGCACTGGTATGATTGAGGGTCGTCGTACTACCCACATACCATGTGTCGCCACCTTCTTATGGTCAAATGGAACAACTTCCGTGAAGGAGCCAGAGTCGAAAAATATTCAGAGCGACTGCCATATAGACCTAAAGTTCATCTTTGATCTACTTCGGGGTCCTACACTTCAAGATCCTTCATCCCACCATCACCATCCTTGCATAGAGAGAGATTCGTTCTTGTAAGATTAGAGCTGTAAAATATATTCATAGTTGGTCTTAAGGATTGAATTTGGTTGATCCTTCTTCTTACTTTTGCCTACTACGCTAATATCAATATGAACCACATTGATAGAATCATTATGTCTTTGTGTTATTATCCTTTCATGTGTGAGTAAATCTTTCTAGACATGGGAGATATAGAGGATTTGTGAGATGTGATGTGTCTATTTACCTTTCATCTATTTGCTAGAATTATTGTTATTATTGATTATGAGAATGAGTATCAATGTTATGTGTAATTCTTCTTGTCTAATTTAAGGGCCCAAACGACATGATTCATAACCTACATGGGTAAGCGCTTGTTGTTTAGTGAATTTGTGACCTCTAAGTTACAAAGGTTGATATAAATAAGAGCGGAGATAACTCAAAGAGCATGAGGAACCATCAAACATAAGGCATAGGTCCGGTCCATGACCTTAATTGTTGTGCTGACAATTATCCGTGGCAACAAGGACAAGACAATGGTGTCAAAGAATCCCGGTAGGAGGAGTTCAATTATACAAGGGTTGACCGCCAACTTATATTTCAATATGAAGAATCATTATCACATATTCATTCCATCTGGCACATGCACTATCACCATGAAATGAATTTGTCATCTGCAAGAAACTCCTTTACTTTCAGTAAATTTTATTTATTTATTTTCAAGTAGTGTTCAAACCTCATTTCAATACACAAACCACCTTGACCATTTTCTACCTCAATACTTGCAGTCAATTCATTCAAGATATGTGACACCTTGGGTATGACCTAAAAGCACATGAACGACACTTACCAAAGCTCTTCGTTGGGGATGATATAACAACCTAAATATTGAAATACTTCCATGAAATTGTGCTTTAATGAATGTGTGCTCTTGTAGGCATCACTGATCAGGATAGAGTGAATGACAAAAGGAAACCTCATCAAGACATTGTGAAGGAGGATCTTGTGTGTGTAATCCATGGTTCTTTTGAGGATTCCTGACGATGTCAGTACAATTTTTGCATTTAGTTTATAGCTTTACTAATAATGTTCTCATGAGTGGTCGAAAACTCGTGGACTAGATGAAGTGTTTAGGGATTTCGTGTAGCATGTGTGATGCTTGGTGTCATTTGGATACATAGGTTTGTGTGTTCCATTGTTGTTCATGCATGTAAGAAAGATAGCATAATGATCGCTAGAAAGATCCGCCAACAAAACACTAAAAATAGAAAGATATAAATAAACCTCATAATACTCTTCATGGCCTTTTTAAATTTGGTATGGCTATTCAGAAACTAGGCTAAAGATACATGATTGTTTAACATGATAAGGATTCCACTCTTAAGCCTGTAACTAATGCATTCTAAGAAATAACATTAATTATATTCAATATATTTTGTGGCGCTTCCCTTCTCTATGTGTGTATGATGTGTATATATGTGAGTGATGCATGGATACAACAAACATCTTCCATGGTGTCATTGTATATTACAAAACATACTTTATTGTGAAGAGCACCAAACAAGCGTCCACTATTGCATTCCACTGACTACAATGGACAAGTACACGAACTCCTTATGTGCAAGGACAACACTCTCGGAGCTTTTTTGTGCTTTGCAATCCATGTACAATGTAAGTAAAACATAACTGCACAATTTACAACCAAACTTTTTTGTCCCTTTTATACGTTTTATATGATAAACGATTAGTACATAGTGAAGGAAATATGCCCTGAGAGGCAATAATAAGTTGTTATTATATATTTCTTGTATATGATAGATGTTTATTTTGCATGCTATAATTGTATTGATAGGAAACATCAAATCATGTGTGTTAATAAACAAAAAGGGTTCCTAGTTATGCCTCTCTTATAGACTAGCTTGTTGATAAACAAGATGATCAAAGTTTCCTGATCATGGACATTGGATGTTGTTAATAACAAGGTCACAGCATTTGTGAAATGATGTGATGAACATTCATCTGAAGTATAGCGTTACGATCAAGTCATTATGTTTATATTGCTATAACATCATACAAAGTAGTCTTAGTCCTTAGACCATGAGATCATGTTAATTGCTAACACCGGAAGAGTATCTTGATAACATCAAACGTCACACCGTAACAGGGTGACTATAAAGATGGGTTCAGTACTACGAAGGTGTTATGTTGAGGCTCATGGATCAAGAGTGGAATTTGTCAATCCAGATGACGGATAGATATACTCTGGGCCCTCTCGGTGATATCACATTAAGATATCTTGCAAGAAAGTGATGTGATCACTAGACTGTTGTATCACGGGAACAAGAAAAGAGTGCATGTCGGTAACGAGATCAAACTAGGTATTTGGATACCGATGATCGAATCTCGGACATGTATTATATCATGAGACAAAGGGGTTTAAATTGCTGACGTTAAAGGTTCTCACGATCACAGAAGTCATCGTTGAATGTGCAGGAGTCAGTATGGATCTCCAGGTCCCGCTTCTGATTATTGATCTGAGAGGAGTCTCAATCATGTCTGCATTATTCGCGAACCGTAGGGTGACACACTTAAGGGTTGCCGGACACCATTTAGGAGCACATATGTTCCAGAAAAGGTTTGCAAAGCGCAGGAAATGTTTCGATAGAAACCGGAATTGTTTCAGGTGAAATTGCAGAAAGTGGTTCTGCATGTAATATTGAAATGTTGCAAGGGGTTTTATGTGAATGTTTGTTAATTAAAGTAATTAACAAATTCTGAATAAAATAAATAAAAGAGTTTTATTAAATGAGAGAGCATTAAATTTGGAGAAATTTAATGCATTTAAAGTGGAGACTTTAAAAGAGAATGTTAAGGGACATTTTAATGTGGAGGGGTTACCACCACATGAATGGGGGAGGTGAGGGGTCACCCCCCCCCCCCCCATGCGTCGGCCATGGAGAGGGGGCACCCCCCCTCCTCCTATAAAATGCCACCCATTCCCTCCTTCATCCTCACACCTCCTCGTGAAGGATCTCTCTCCCCCTCTAGATATTCCCCCATGCTCTCGGATTAACGAGATACATGTTCCTGGTGGCCTTGCGTCTGGAAGGAGTTGCTGCTTCCGCTGATTCACTGGAGAGAGGAGGTGGAGGTTGTCCGGTGGCTTGAACGTGTGTGCGAGGACAGATGCGCTGCTGATTTGCGGCGCTCAGACTTCCACACGATCTTGAGATCGGCAAGCGTACGACTACATCAACCACGAGTTCCTACTCGTTAACAAACTCGTTGTCTTCGAGGGTAAGTTCTCCATGGATGTATGTCCACCCGTTGCTCTGTATCTAGTAGATAGATCTTGGCGTATAGTTCTCATCATAGGAAAAATTTTGTTTTCTATGCTGTGGACCCAACAGTGGTATCAGAGCCTGATCTATCCGTAGGTGCTTTGCACGGGTAGTACACATATGTTTATATGTGGGCGATGATGATCATGTTATTGCATCTTCTATGTACTTTCGATATTGGTGGCATAGTGGGATGAAGCGGCCCGGACCAACCTTACATGTCATCATACATGAGACCGGTTCCACGACTGACATGCAACTTGTTTTGCATAAGTGGCTGGCGGGTGTCTGTCTCTCCTACTATAGTCAATATCTGATTTACAACGAGTTGCTAATAACTTGGTTATCCTCGTTGTGGTTCATGTTCGTAGGTAGGACCGGTTCTATCTCTGAAAGCCCTAAGCCACGTAAAACTTGCAATTGATAAATTAGAGGCGTCTAGTTTAGATCGTTGCTGGGCTAGTGTCTTGATATGGTATTGTTGTAAGTAGATGTATGATAGATACTCTTACAACTCACTTAACGTGTAAGTTCCATAGACCTTGGCCTTACACACAAAGGAATGATAGAGATCATACCACGATGCAAATGATAGAGATCAAATGCATGGACCATATCACCTCACTTCACACATTAGATGTTAGCATCTTATATTGCTAGTTTGGCGCTTTTGGTAGCATTATAAGATGATCCCTCATTTAGATATCAAGATAAAATGTGTTCTTCCTTAAGTATGCACCGTTTTGTGGATCGTGTTTTGAGGCATCACGTGATGATCGGGTGTTCTCGACTCTACGCTTTCATACAACGGGTGTAAGACAGTTTTACACACGCGAATACTAAGGTTCTTACTTGACGAGCCTAGCATGTACATACATGGCCTCGGAACACGGACCGAAAGGTTAAGCATGAGTCATATAGTTGATATGATGCCTATATAGATACTCGCCTTTGAAGCTACACCGACTCACGTGATGATCGGACTTGGTGTAGTGGATTTGGTTCATGTAATCACCAAAAGGACACGAGGGATGTCGTTTTTGAGTGGGAGTTCATTAGTAATTTGGATTAGTTGAACTCAATCTATCATAAACTTAGTCTAAATAAACTTTACAAATTCTGTTGTAGATGGCACCACCTGCTTTTAATTTCAATTTGTTCATGGAGAAAGAGAAACTTGCTACGAATGGTAGCAACTTCACCAACTGGGCTATGAATTTGAGGATTCTCCTCACTGCTGCACAAAAGCAATATGTGCTAGAGGCGCCGCCAGGCCCCCCACCAGCTCCTGATGCCCTTGACGAGGAAAAGAACGTCTATATAACTCGTCAGGAGGACCACAACTTAGTTCATTGCGGCATACTGTATGGGCTAGAACCAGAACTTCGAAAACGTTTCGAAAATGGCAATGCCTTTGATACCATGGGAGAATTGAAAATGATTTTCGATACCCATGCTGATGTAGAGAGTTATAATGCTTCTGAAAAGTTCTTTAGCTGCATGATGGAAGAGAACAGCTCCGTTAGTGAGCACGTACTCAAAATGTCTGGGTACGCCGATAAGCTTGTGTCCTTGGGAATAACGATTCCCATTGACTTAGGCATACATCATGTTCTCCAATCTCTGCCACCTAGCTACAAGAGCTTCGTGATGAACTATAATATGCAGGGCATGAAGAAGTCTCTTCCCGAGCTTCTGTCAATGCTTAAGACTGCAGAAGTGGAGATTAGGAAAGAACATCAAGTGTTGATGATCAATAAGACCACCGGTTTCAAGAAGGACAAGAAAGGCAAGCAGAAGGGAAAGAAGGGCGGCAAATCTGTTGCCGTGCCTGAAAAGAAACCCCGAGCTGGCCCTAAGTCTGACACCAAGTGCTACTATTGCAAGGGGACTGGCCATTGGAAGCGCAACTGCCCCAAGTATTTGGCGGACAAAAAGGCCGGCAAGGCAAACAAAGGTATATGTGATATACATGTTATTGATGTGTACTTGACTAGTACTCGCAGTAGCACCTGGGTATTTGATACGGGATCGGTTGCTAATATATGTAACTCGGTTCAGGGGCTGCGGAACAAGCGACAACTAGCAAGGGATGAGGTCACGATGCGGGTCGGCAATGGATCAAGAGTTGATGTGATCGCCGTTGGAACGCTGCCTCTCCATATGCCGTCGGGATTAGTTATAAACCTGAATAATCGTTATTTGGTGCCTGCACTGAGCATGAACATTGTATCCGGATCATGTTTGATGCAAAGTGGTTATTCATTTAAATCTGAAAACAATGGTTGTTCAATTTATATGAATAATATCTTTTATGGTCATGCACCTGTGTTGAATGGTTTATTTCTATTGGATCTCGATAGTAGTATTAAGCATATTCATAATGTTGATGCTAAAAGGATTAAACTTGATAATGATATATCTGCATATATGTGGCACTGCCGTCTAGGTCATATTGGCGTTAAACGCATGAAGAAACTCCATTCTGATGGACTTTTGGAATCGCTTGATTTTGAATCATTTGATACATGTGAGCCATGCCTTATGGGCAAGATGACTAGAACGCCGTTTTCTGGTTCAATGGAACGGGCGACAGATTTATTGGAAATCATACATACTGATGTGTGTGGACCAATGAGTGTGTCGGCGCGAGGTGGATATCGTTATTTTGTTACTTTAACGGATGATTTGAGTAGATACGGGTATATCTATTTGATGAAACACAAGTATGAAACTTTTGAAAAGTTCAAAGAATTTCAGAATGAAGTGGAAAATCATCGTAATAGAAAGATCAAATTTCTACGGTCTGACCGTGGAGGAGAGTATATTAGTTACGAGTTTAGCACACACATAAAAGAGTGTGGAATAGTTTCACAACTCACGCCTGCCGGAACACCACAACGTAATGGTGTGTCAGAACGTCGTAATCGTACTTTATTGGATATGGTTCGATCTATGATGTCTTTGACTGACTTTCCACTGTCATTTTGGGGTTATGCACTGGAAACCGCTACATTCACTTTAAATAGGGCACCATCTAAATCCGTTGAAAAGGCACCGTATGAATTATGGTTTGGAAACAAACCTAAGCTGTCATTTCTTAAAGTTTGGGGATGTGATGTTTATGTGAAGAAATTTCAACCGGATAAACTCGAACCCAAAGCGGAAAAATGCGTCTTCATAGGATACCCTAAGGAAACGATTGGGTAGACCTTCTATCACAGATCCGAGGGCAAGGTCTTTGTTGCCAAGAATGGATCCTTTCTTGAGAAGGAGTTTCTCGCAAAAGGTGTGAGTAGTCGGAAGGTAGAACTCGAAGAGGTTATTGAACCTTCTCTTCATGAAATGGCGAGTAGCGCAGCATCGGAAGTTGTTTCGGAGTTGACTTCACCTAATGAAGAGAGAGCTAATGATATTGATCATGAAACTCCGAAAGAGGACACTACCGAACCTCGCAGGTCAAGCAGGACACGTGTAGCTCCTGAACTGTACGGCAATCCTGTTATGAATTTCATGATTGATGAAATAGATGACCCTGCGACGTATGAAGAAGCGATGATGAGCCTTGATTCCAACAAATGGCTAGAAGCCATGAAATCCGAGATGGAATCCATGTACGAAAACTAGGGTTGGACCTTGGTGGACTTACCTCACGATCGAAAGGCCGTTGAGAATAAATGGATTTTCAAAAGAAAAACTGATGCTGATGGTAATGTAACCATCTATAAGGCTTGACTTGTCGCAAAAGGGTTTCGACAAATTCAAGGAGTTGACTACGATGAGACATTCTCTCCCGTAGCGATGCTTAAGTCGGTTAGGATTATGTTAGCAATTGATGCATATTTCGATTATGAAATATGGCAGATGGATGTCAAAACTGCGTTCCTCATTGGTAATATTGAATAAGAGTTGTATATGATACAACCAAAGGGTTTTGTCGATCCTAAGGATGCTAATAAGGTGTGCAAACTTCAGCGATCCATCTATGGACTGAAGCAAGCATCCCGGAGTTGGAATCTCCGCTTTGATGAGGTGATCAAAGAGTTTGGATTTGTCCAAACTTACGGAGAGGCTTGTATTTACAGGAAAGTGAGTGGGAGCAATGTGGCATTTCTGATATTATATGTGGATGACATATTATTGATTGGAAATGATATAGATCTTTTAAACAGTGTTAAAAGTTATCTAAACAGCAAATTTTCGATGAAGGACCTTGGTGAAGCTTCCAATATATTAGGCATTAAAATCTATAGAGATAGATCAAGACACCTAATTGGGCTATCGCAGAGTACATACCTTGATAAGATATTAAAGAAGTTTAATATGGACGAAAGTAAGAAGGGGTTCTTACCTATGTTGCAAGGCAAGACATTGAGTAAGACTCAAAGTCCGGCTACGGCGGAAGAAGGAGAGATGATGGATAAGATCCCCTATGCCTCGGCCATAGGCTCTATTATGTATGCCATGCTATGTACAAGACCGGATGTGGCACATGCTAGTAGTTTGACTAGTAGGTACCAATCTGATCCAGGTTCGGAACACTGGATAGCAGTAAAGAACATCCTCAAGTACTTGAGAAGAACTAAGGATATGTTTCTTATATACGGAGGTGAAGAAGAGCTAGTCGCTAAGTGTTATGTCGATGCGAGTTTTGACACCGATCCGGATGACTCTAAGTCTCAATCCGGATACGTATTTCTCTTGAACGGAGCATCAGTTAGTTGGAGGAGTTCCAAACAACCTGTGGTGGCTGGATCAACAACGGAGGCGGAATATGTTGCTGCTTCAGAAGCGGCACAGGAGGCAGTTTGGATGAAAGAGTTCATTACAGAATTGGGTGTGGTTCCCAGTGCGTTGAACCCGATGGTGATCTATTGTGACAACAATGGAGCCATAGCCAACGCAAAGGAACCAAGGTCTCACAAGAATTCCAAACATATTAAGCGCCGGTTTCACTCCATCCGCGAGCATGTCAAGGTGGGAGATATAAAGATTTGTAAAGTGCACACGGACCTAAATGTAGCAGATCCGTTGACTAAAGTACTCCCTAGGGCAAAACATGATCAACACCAGAACTCCATGGGTGTTAGATTTATCACTGTGTAAACTAGATTATTGTCTCTAGTGCAAGTGGGAGACTGAAGGAAATATGCCCTGAGAGGCAATAATAAAGTTGTTATTATATATTTCTTGTATATGATAGATGTTTATTTTGCATCCTATAATTGTATTGATAGGAAACATCAATACATGTGTGTTTAATAAACAAAAAGGGTTCCTAGTTATGCCTCTCTTATAGACTAGCTTGTTGATTAACAAGATGATCAAAGTTTCCTGATCATGGACATTGGATGTTGTTAATAACAAGGTCACAGCATTTGTGAAATGATGTGATGAACATTCATCTGAAGTATAGCATTACGATCAAGTCATTATGTTTATATTGCTATAACATCATACAAAGTAGTCTTAGTCCTTAGACCATGAGATCATGTTAATTGCTAACACCGGAAGAGTATCTTGATAACATCAAACGTCACACCGTAACAGGGTGACTATAAAGATGGGTTCAGTACTACGAAGGTGTTATGTTGAGGCTCATGGATCAAGAGTGGAATTTGTCAATCCAGATGACGGATAGATATACTCTGGGCCCTCTCGGTGATATCACATTAAGATATCTTGCAAGAAAGTGATGTGATCACTAGACTGTTGTATCACGGGAACAAGAAAAGTGTGCATGTCGGTAACGAGATCAAACTAGGTATTTGGATACCGATGATCGAATCTCGGACATGTATTATATCATGAGACAAAGGGGTTAAATTGCTGACGTTAAAGGTTCTCACGATCACAGAAGTCATCGTTGAATGTGCAGGAGTCAGTATGGATCTCCAGGTCCCGCTTCTGATTATTGATCTGAGAGGAGTCTCAATCATGTCTGCATTATTCGCGAACCGTAGGGTGACACACTTAAGGGTTGCCGGACACCATTTAGGAGCACATATGTTCCAGAAAAGGTTTGCAAAGCGCAGGAAATGTTTCGATAGAAACCGGAATTGTTTCAGGTGAAATTGCAGAAAGTGGTTCTGCATGTAATATTGAAATGTTGCAAGGGGTTTTATGTGAATGTTTGTTAATTAAAGTAATTAACAAAATTCTGAATAAAATAAATAAAAGAGTTTTATTAAATGAGAGAGCATTAAATTTGGAGAAATTTAATGCATTTAAAGTGGAGACTTTAAAAGAGAATGTTAAGGGACATTTTAATGTGGAGGGGTTACCACCACATGAATGGGGGAGGTGAGGGGTCACCCCCCCCCCATGCGTCGGCCATGGAGAGGGGGCACCCCCCTCCTCCTATAAAAGGCCACCCATTCCCTCCTTCATCCTCACACCTCCTCGTGAAGGATCTCTCTCCCCCTCTAGATATTCCCCCATGCTCTCGGATTAACGAGATACATGTTCCTGGTGGCCTTGCGTCTGGAAGGAGTTGCTGCTTCCGCTGATTCACTGGAGAGAGGAGGTGGAGGTTGTCCGGTGGCTTGAACGTGTGTGCGAGGACAGATGCGCTGCTGATTTGCGGCGCTCAGACTTCCACACGATCTTGAGATCGGCAAGCGTACGACTACATCAACCACGAGTTCCTACTCGTTAACAAAACTCGTTGTCTTCGAGGGTAAGTTCTCCATGGATGTATGTCCACCCGTTGCTCTGTATCTAGTAGATAGATCTTGGCGTATAGTTCTCATCATAGGAAAAATTTTGTTTTCTATGCTGTGGACCCAACAGTGGTATCAGAGCCTGATCTATCCGTAGGTGCTTTGCACGGGTAGTACACATATGTTTATATGTGGGCGATGATGATCATGTTATTGCATCTTCTATGTACTTTCGATATTGGTGGCATAGTGGGATGAAGCGGCCCGGACCAACCTTACATGTCATCATACATGAGACCGGTTCCACGACTGACATGCAACTTGTTTTGCATAAGTGGCTGGCGGGTGTCTGTCTCTCCTACTATAGTCAATATCTGATTTACAACGAGTTGCTAATAACTTGGTTATCCTCGTTGTGGTTCATGTTCGTAGGTAGGACCGGTTCTATCTCTGAAAGCCCTAAGCCACGTAAAACTTGCAATTGATAAATTAGAGGCGTCTAGTTTAGATCGTTACTGGGCTAGTGTCTTGATATGGTATTGTTGTAAGTAGATGTATGATAGATACTCTTACAACTCACTTAACGTGTAAGTTCCATAGACCTTGGCCTTACACACAAAGGAATGATAGAGATCATACCACGATGCAAATGATAGAGATCAAATGCATGGACCATATCACCTCACTTCACACATTAGATGTTAGCATCTTATATTGCTAGTTTGGCGCTTTTGGTAGCATTATAAGATGATCCCTCATTTAGATATCAAGATAAAATGTGTTCTTCCTTAAGTATGCACCGTTTTGTGGATCGTGTTTTGAGGCATCACGTGATGATCGGGTGTTCTCGACTCTACGCTTTCATACAACGGGTGTAAGACAGTTTTACACACGCGAATACTAAGGTTCTTACTTGACGAGCCTAGCATGTACATACATGGCCTCGGAACACGGACCGAAAGGTTAAGCATGAGTCATATAGTTGATATGATGCCTATATAGATACTCGCCTTTGAAGCTACACCGACTCACGTGATGATCGGACTTGGTGTAGTGGATTTGGTTCATGTAATCACCAAAAGGACACGAGGGATGTCGTTTTTGAGTGGGAGTTCATTAGTAATTTGGATTAGTTGAACTCAATCTATCATAAACTTAGTCTAAATAAACTTTACAAATTCTGTTGTAGATGGCACCACCTGCTTTTAATTTCAATTTGTTCATGGAGAAAGAGAAACTTGCTACGAATGGTAGCAACTTCACCAACTGGGCTATGAATTTGAGGATTCTCCTCACTGCTGCACAAAAGCAATATGTGCTAGAGGCGCCGCCAGGCCCCCCACCAGCTCCTGATGCCCTTGACGAGGAAAAGAACGTCTATATAACTCGTCAGGAGGACCACAACTTAGTTCATTGTGGCATACTGTATGGGCTAGAACCAGAACTTCGAAAACGTTTCAAAATGGCAATGCCTTTGATACCATGGGAGAATTGAAAATGATTTTCGATACCCATGCTGCTGTAGAGAGTTATAATGCTTCTAAAAAGTTCTTTAGCTGCATGATGGAAGAGAACAGCTCCGTTAGTGAGCACGTACTCAAAATGTCTGGGTACGCCGATAAGCTTGTGTCCTTGGGGATAATTTGGAGAAATTTAATGCATTTAAAGTGGAGACTTTAAAAGAGAATGTTAAGGGGCATTTTAATGTGGAGGGGTTACCACCACATGAATGGGGGAGGTGAGGGGTCACCCCCCCCCCCCCATGCGCCGGCCATGGAGAGGGGGCACCCCCCCCCTCCTCCTATAAAAGTCCACCCATTCCCTCCTTCATCCTCATACCTCCTCGTGAAGGATCTCTCTCCCCCTCTAGATATTCCCCCATGGTCTCGGATTAGTGAGATACATGTTCCCGGTGGCCTTGCGTCTGGAAGGAGTTGCTGCTTCCGCTGATTCGCTGGAGCGAGGAGGTGGAGGTTGTCCGGTGGCTTGAACGTGTGTGCGAGGACGGATGCGCTGCTGATTTGCGGCGCTCGGACTTCCACACGATCTTGAGATCGGAAAGCGTACGACTACATCAACCACGAGTTCCTACTCGTTAACAAAACTCGTTGTCTTCGAGGGTAAGTTCTCCATGGATGTATGTCCACCCGTTGCTCTATATCTAGTAGATAGATCTTGGCGTATAGTTCTCATCGTAGGAAAAAAAAATTTTCCAATGTTGTGGACCCAACAAACCCAGTCCTGGTTCTGAAAAGAACAACACATGGAGAATGCGTATCGACTACACCAACCTCAACAGTGCCTTCCCGAAGGAGGAGTTCGTCCTACCGCGCGTCGATCAGATCATCGATTCGACCGCGGGATCGGAGTCGCTGTGCTTCCTCGACGCATATTCTAGCTACAACCAAATCAAAATGGCGGTCGAGGATGAGGAGAAGACGGCGTTCATCACGCCATTCGGCGCCTTCTGCTACACGGCCATGACGTTCGGCCTCAAGAATGCCGGCGCCACATACCAAAGGTGCATGCAGGAGTGCCTCGCGAGCCAAATTGGCCGCAACATCCACGTCTACATCGACGACGTGGTGGTTAAATCCACCCGCCAGGACGACCTACTCGCCGACCTGGCTGAGACCTTCACTAATCTGAGGAGGTACAAAATCAAGTTGAACCAAGGAAAATGCACCTTCGGCATCCCCACACGACAGCTACTGGGATGTGTAGTCTCCAAGCGCGGCATCGAGGCCAACCCCACCAAGATCGACACCATCACGCGACTCGGGAAAGCCGAGTGCCTGCACGACGTACAGAAGTTGGCCAGTCGCGACCCTCAGTCTGTTCATCCCCCGACTAGGCCAGAAGGCAATGCCTCTCTACCGCTTGATGCGCAAGAACCCCACGTTCCAATGGGACGCGGAGGCGGACAATGCACTCAAAGCGCTCAAAGAAGTGCTACTCGCGGCTCCACTCCTCGCTGCTCCACTCGACAAAGAGCCAATGCTCGTCTACGTGGCGGCCTCCACTCGAGTCGTCAGCGCCGTCATGGTCGTCGAACGGCCGGAGGAGGGCAAGGAGCGCCCCATACAGCGCCCTGTCTACTACATCAGCGAAGTCCTGGCGGATTCACGACAGCGCTACCCGCAGTACCAGAAACTGGTGTACGCGGTATTCCGAGCTCAACGGCGACTCCCGCACTATTTCTAGGAGCACCCGATCACGGTGGTCTCCTCCGCACCTCTGCATGACATAATACGCAATCGCGAAGCGACCGAGCGAGTCGCCAAGTGGGCCGTCGAAATCGACGTCCACAACATCAAATACGAGCTCTGCAAAGCGATCAAGTCACAAGCCCTAGCTGATTTCCTCGCAGATTGGGAAGAAGCACAGCAGCCGGAGAAGCTCCCGTACCTCCACTACTGGTCGCTCCATTTTGACGGCTCCAAGAACGCCGACGGCGCAGGGGCCGGGGTCATACTAACCTCTCCCAAAGGAGACAAGCTCTGCTACGGGCTCCGCCTCAACTTCAAACCCTGCACCAACAACATGGCAGAATACGAGGCCCTCCTCCATGGCATGAGGGCCGCTAAGGAGATGAACATCAACCGCCTACGATGCTATGGCGACTCCGACCTAGTCGCCGGCCAGGTCGCCGGGACATGCGACGCTGTCTCTCCAACAATGATCGTGTACCGCCAAGCGGTAGACCAGCTGGGAGGACACTTTGACGGCTATTCCGTCGAGTGGATCGACAGACGCAAGAACGAGGAGGCAGATGCCCTTTCCCGCATTGGATCGGCCCAACAAGCGCCACCAACAGGCATCTTCCTCGACATCATCCACAAACCTTTGGTCAGCCCACCAAAGGAGATTGACGTCGGGATACCACTGCAACCAGAGTCGGCCCTAGTTGCCATGGTTGTGGAGCCTAGCGACTGGACGGTACCATACGTCGCCTTCCTCGAGCATAATATCCTACCAAGCAACGAGACGGAGGCGTGAATGATCGTGCGCTGCTGCAAATCCTTCATCATCATCAACGGCGAGCTCCATAAACGCAGCGTGACTGGCGTGTTCCAGCGCTACGTACAGCCAGAAGAAGGCCACAAGATCCTCCAGGACATTCACGCCGGCGACTGCGGCCATCACGTCGGCGCCAAGTTGCTGGACGCCAAGGCCATGCGGCACGGTTTCTACTGGCTCACCGCATGCACCGACACCACCAACATCGTCCAGCGATGCGTCGGATGCTAGAAGTACACCCACCAGATGCACCTCCCTGGTTCGGCACTCAAGACCATCCCCCTCACATGGCCATTCGCCGTATGGGGCATGGACATGGTAGGCCGGTTCAAGAAGGCCCCATCTGGCTTCGCCCATCTCCTGGTCGCGGTCGACAAGTTCACCAAATGGGTCGAGGCCAAGCCGATCAAAAAGTGCGACGGCAAGACGGCCACCAAGTTCTTACACGAGCTCATCTACCGGTACGGCTACCCGCCAGCATCATAACGGACAACGGCACCAACTTCTCTAAGGGGGCCATGGCGGAATTCTGTGAAGAACATGGCATACGACTCGACCTCGCTTCGGTCGCCCACCCGGAGTCAAACGGCCAAGCAGAACGCGCCAACCAGAGCGTCCTCCATGGGCTCAAGCCGCGACTTCAGGTGCCCCTTGAGCGCACCCCAGGATGCTGGGTCGACGAGCTCCCCTCCGTAATATGGGGGATCCGCACGTCCGTCAACCGCTCCACCGGGTTCACACTCTTCTTCATGGTGTATGGCTCCGAAGCCGTAATGCCGACTGACCTGGAGCACGATTCACCTCGAGTCGCCAATTACATCGAGGCGACCAACGAGGTTGCCCGCCAAGACAGCGTCGACCAACTCGACCAGGCATGCGACCTGCCCGCTCACGCACTGCCATCTACCATCAAGGACTCAGCCGCTACCACAGCCGCCGAGTCCGGACTCGCACCTTCCAAGAGGGCGACCTGGTCTAACGACTGGCCCAGGACAAGAAGGGCATGCACAAACTCTCCCCTCCCATGGGAGGGACCATTCGCCATAGGGCGAGTCCTCGGCAACGACGCCTACTACCTCATCGACATACGGGGTGACGGCCAGCTCGAGGTCGGAAGGCCATGGAATGTAAACCTTCTCCGAAAGTTCTATACATAGAACCCCAACTTGTACTCAGCTAGCATATATAATGAAATTCATTCGGATCACTGATGGCTCAATGCACGGCGCCCAGAAATTTCTTGATGGCGGTGTTGATGTAGAGCTCGTTGGGAACCCCAAGAGGAAGGTATGATGAGCACAGCAGCAAGTTTCCCTCAGTTATGAAACCAAGGTTTAATCGAACTAGTAGGAGCAAGGAAACACCTCAAAGGTGTTACTAGCTGAGCTTTGGCAGGGCGCACTACCAATGCTAGTAGCAACGTGGAGACCTGCACAACACAACCACAGAACTTTATCCCCAACTTGCGATGAGGTTGTCAATCTCACCGTGTTTTGAGGAAAACAAAGGATTAATCGTATCGAATGTAATGAAGTAAAAGTTTGCAGAAACTAAACACAAAGCAGCAAAAGATTGTAGATTGTATGTAAAAGAAAGGACCAGGATCCATAGTTCACTAGAGGTGGCTCTCCTTAGATAGATAACATGCTGGGTGAACAAATTACAGTGGGGCAATTGACAAACACCGAGAAAGCAATACATGCATATACTAATCATCTTGAATCCTTTGAGACTTGATTGGGCATTAGAACATTATACATAGACCGCCATCCAACTACATCTATGACTAATAATCCACCTTCAGGTTATCATCCGAACCCCCTCCAGTATTAAGTTGCAAGCAACAGATTATTGATTTGCGAACTGCGTGTAAAGTAAACAATACGATTGTTCTATGAACAAAAGATTGTTGTTTTCTCCCTAGTAGCAACAGCACATCTAGTACCTTAGAGATTTCTGTCACTTCCCCAGATTACCAGAGGCATGAACACACTATCGAGCATAAATACTAACTCTTGGAGTTGCTAGCATCTACTTGGCCAAGATAGCTACTAACAATAGAAAGCATGCAAGATCTCAAATAACAAAGACATGATAGAATCAATAATCAATCTGAAATAGCATCTCAATATCCATCGGATCCCCGCAAACACAACATGCAGAATTACAAATAGATGAGCTTGATCATGAACGGAGCTCACAAGATCTAAACATGAAAGCATAAAGGAGGAGAACCAGCCATCTAGCTACTACATGGATCCGTAGTCCAAGGATGAACTACTCACGCATCACACCGGAGGCTTGCATGGTGATGAAGAAGGCCTCCAGGGTGAATTCCCCACTCCGGCAGGGTGCTGGGAAGAGCTTCAGATCCCTCCCGATCTAGGGATGGAGATGACGGCGGCTACAGACTCTTTCATGGATTTTTGATTGGGTACTTAGGGTTTTCGTCCCGAGGGCAATATATAGGCGGAAGGAGATGCCGAGGGGGTGTCGGGAGCGGCCACACCACCCCCTGGCGCGGGCCAGGCCTGGCCGCACGGCCAGGTGGTGTGGTGGCTCCCTGGCCCTTCTCCGTCTCATACTCTGGCACTTCATCACTTCCAGAAAAATAGGCACTTTGGCTTTTGTCCCGTCCAATTCCGAGAATATTCATTTTCTGACTTTCCTGGAACCAAAAACAGCAGAAAACAGGCAACTAGCAATGTGGCTCTTGTTAATAGGTTAGTCCAAGAAATCATATGAAAAGTACTCCAAAGTTGGAACAAAACACAAGAAAGTGGATAAAACCAAGCATGGAACATCAAAAATTATAGATACATTTGCAATGTATCAACATCCCCAATCTTAACTCCTCCTCGTCCTCGAGTAGGTAAGTGATAAAAAGAAAGAATAATTTTTGATTTGACATGCACCATCAAAGACTTGATCAAAGTATTTGTAAAATATTCAAACTGGGATCATATTACTTCAATCATAGCATGAAAGACAAAGTTCTAGCAATAAGACAAAGAAACTATGATGCAACATGAAAAGGCACAAACAAAAGATTCATGAATAACGATGCTTTGCAAGACGTTTGTTTGTTTCACATAAAGAAAACATAGCATAATAGTATTCAGCTTGTCCCTCAATAGAGTAGCAAATATAAATGCATAGGACACCTTCAAAGTTCATAAGAGTGACTAGATACAATAGTTTAAAACAAGCAATATCAAAGTATGCATCAATCAACTAGTCTTGGGACAATGCACATAGAACTAAGAATGGCCACTATGCTCTCAAAGTAGGTGCATAAAGATAGAAGGTGGGGACTCAATATAATGGTGGAAGAAAGGCCTTTGTAAAAGGAAGTAGGGATTCAAGTCTCATAAAGAGCTTCTAAAAATTATGGTACTTATAGCTTTTGGCTCTCATTGCCCCTATCATAAGCATCTTGAAGTGATTAAGGTTAAAGTGAACAAACTATGGTGTACATGCTTGACAAAGTATAAGTCAGAAATCTCATGTCCCTTGTATACGAGGGCCGCTCCTCATGCTACTCAAGTTTAGTCACCGGTAAGTTCTTATCATTGTAAGTATATGTGTATCATAGAGAACCGCCAACGGGGTACCCCTTGCTCGATGATACGGAAGAATCCCCATATCAAAATGACAAGGCAAGCAGACAACGAGCATCTCAGCATTCTTCTTATTTACCATGGGAATATGGCGCTTTTTTCTCTCTTTCCTCTTTTCATAGTATCTCTCTTTTTTTCTCTTTTCTCCTTTTTTTCTCAGTATAGGACTCTTTTTTTATAAG
Organism: Avena eriantha; assembly: GCA_910589775.1. Classification (NCBI taxonomy): domain Eukaryota; kingdom Viridiplantae; phylum Streptophyta; class Magnoliopsida; order Poales; family Poaceae; genus Avena; species Avena eriantha. The sequence continues at coordinate 24,997 of CAJUXJ010002528.1, forward strand.
AAGAATGCTTCATAGACAGCTCATTATGGTTACGCTGGAGGTTTCCACCATGTCAGCATGGATTAGACCAGCGGCCTAGGCATTTCTCTAACACATATACATAACTTCATGGACTTACAAGCTCCCCTTTCATTTTACACCGACGACATCCATATACAAAAGAGCATGATATCAACTAGGTACAAGTACCAAGTGCAATGTTGAAAGCGTTCCCCATGAAACCATGGTTCTGCTAATTCCCGACAAATAAGTGCAAGCATATACAACATAGAAGACATAATGGTTCAAGTTTATTAAGGGCAAGAAAAGTAAAGTGTGCCATCAAGTTCGTGAGAGCTTTAATCACTAGTTTTCTCATAACAAGTTTAATTTGGAAGGTAAAAAAAGCATGAATATACTTGGAATAGCATAAGCTAATAGGTAGGTATGGTGGACTCTTTGGAATAACTTGGTTTAGGGAGTTGGATGCATGAGTGGAACTCATACTTTGTTGTGGAGGCTAGCAAAAGACTGGGAGCGACAAACTAAGAGAGCAATAATGGCCATAATCATGCAGAGCGACAAAACATCATTGATCAAAGCATAAAGTGATACTACAAGTTGAAGACTAAAGGATCATAAAGGCTATGGTGACTTGAGATAGTTATAACATGGTGTGAGCATGCGCCAAGTCAACCCAAATAAAGCATCAAAGGAGAATACCACTATACTATGCTTTAATATGCTAAAACAACGCATGATTCATCCAAGGCACATTAAGCAATCTCAATTGTTTATAACAAGTCATGCTACATCAAAGAATACTAAGCATAAAGCCAAAACAATATCAAGCATGGCATGACAAAGCATAGGCCACAGTCAAAAACGAGCTCTTTTTACCACATAAGCATGAACTTTCCTACTCTTTTCCAAACCAAACCAAACTAATTACAAACCAATGTATGAAAGAGGGGGTCCAACCAAGAAAACAAAATCAAACAAAAACCCAAAACGAAAACGAAAAAGAAGACGCACCAAGAAAAACACAACTGTGCATGAAACAATAAAAATGAAGCGTTTGGAAGAAACCTGGGATTTTTATTGATGAAGAAGGGGATGCCTTGGGCATCCCCAAGCTTTAGCGCTTGTACTTCTTGGATATTTCTTGGGGTGACACGCGTGGCATCCCCAAGCTTGAGCTTTAGTCCATCCTTCATCTCATTACTCATTCCTTCCATACACCTGAAATTTTTTCTTCATACAAAACTTCACACAATCTCATTACCAACATTAGTGCACTTAAGATAAATAAGTCTTCAGGTTCAGTTATAACACCAAATAAACTTCCATTAGAACACTAGATACTGTAGCACTTCCCTCAAAAAGCTCAATTCCCCAAAAGAACTCAAGAAGGAACAAACAAGAAGCAAATGCAGAAAATGGCAGAAATCTGTCAAAACAGACCAGCAGGTAAAGACGAATTTTTTCGAAGACCTTATGTTGCTCAAATCAAAAAGTGTTGAACTAACGAAAGTTAGATAACAACCTGGGTCAGACGCACAACAAATGACAGCTCAATCCGTCATACAGAGCTCTCTCACGAATTTTTACGGTGAAGCACAGAAATCTGTTTCGGGACAGCAACTTTCCCAATCATTACTTCTCTCTCATTAGAGGTTACTCTTGGCACAAAAAGCAAATAAAGGATAAGGAGAGGTTATTACAGAGGTAATAATTTCCAAGACTCATCTAAAACTTTTGGGTTATCTCGCAATAAGTACTTTTCTTTAACGCCTTTAAGTTAGGCGTAAGAAGCAAAGAAAGAATCAAGTGTTCTCAAATGAAGAAGCATTAAAACCAATACCAGAAATATTTTCAACAAGGCAAGGTATATCATCCAAGTAAGTTCTAGAGGATCCTCTCTCAATGCTCTTAGGTTCACTATTCTCATCAAAAAGGTTTGCAGAAACAATCCAATCAAGATTCTTTTCTATGGCATCATGTATTGCTACTAGTTTAAAGGATATTGGTATCTTAGGTTCCTCCCCATTAGGTTCAGTTTTTTTCATCTTTTCTTGTGTACCAACAACATCTAAACATGAGCCTAGCATATTGAAACGTTCAAAAACTTTTCTAGCTTCCTTGGCAACATCATAGAACTCCTTAAACAAAGTTTCTAGAACAAAATCCCTCTTTTCAGGGTCCTCAATTTATTTAAGCTTAAGAAACATTACTTGCATTAAGGGGTTGAGGTTAACAAACCTAGCTTCTAACATGTGAATTAAAGAAGCTGTAGCAATCTCATAGTTTGGAGCAAGTTCTACAAGGGACCTATCCTTACTATCTTCATGCTTACTAACATGATTAAAGAATTCTTCAATGTTATCTTTCCCAATTATAGAACCACTACCAATTGGAAGGTCTTTCAGGATGAATGTAGGGATCAACATGGTGAGCTAAGGGAGAGGTGACTACTGAAGGAGACTTAATTTTTTTGTGTTTTTGAAATAAGAAAGCAAACTTGTAAAACTAATTTTTTTTGGGGGGTTTTGAAGAATCAAAACAAGCAAACAAAGCAAAAAGAAACTAAGCAAAACAAAAACAAAAAAGTAAAGAGAATGGTTATGAGGGACTCCCATTGTGAAGATGTCCTTGACTCCCTGGCAACGGCGCCAGAAAATCGCTTGATGGCTCAATGCACGGGGCCCAGAAAATTGCTTGATGGCGGTGTTGATGTAGAGCTCGTTGGGAACCCCAAGAGGAAAGTATGATGAGCACAGCAGCAAGTTTCCCTCAGTTATGAAACCAAGGTTTAATCGAACCAGTAGGAGCAAGGAAACACCTCCAAAGTGTTACTAGCTGAGCTTTGGCAGGGCGCACTACCGGTGCTAGTAGCAACATGGACACCTGCACAACACAACCACAGAACTTTGTCCCCAACTTGCGATGAGGTTGTTAATCTCACCGTGTTTTGTGGAAAACAAAGAATTAAAGGTATCGAATGGAAAGAAGTAAAATTTTGAAGAAAGTAAACACAGAGCAGTAAAAGATTGTAGATTGTATGTAAAAGAAAGGACCGGGATCCATAGTTCACTAGAGGTGGCTCTCCTTAGATAGATAACATGCTGGGTGAACAAATTACAGCGGGGCAATTGACAAACACCGAGAAAGCAATACATGCATATACTAATCATCTTGAATCCTTTGAGACTTGATTGGGCATTACAACATTATACATAGACCGCCATCCAACTGCATCTATGACTAGTAATCCACCTTCAGGTTATCATCCGAACCCCCTCCAGTATTAAGTTGCAAGCAACAGATTATTGCTTTACGAACTGCGTGTAAAGTAAACAATATGATTGTTCTATGAACAAAAGATTGTTGTTTTCTCCCTAGTAGCAACAACACATCTAGTACCTTAGAGATTTCTGTCACTTCCCCAGATTACCAGAGGCATGAACCCACTATGATCATAAATACTAACTCTTGTAGTTGCTAGCATCTACTTGGCCAAGATAGCTACTAACAATGGAAAGCATGCAAGATCTCAAATAACAAAGACATGATAGAATCAATAATCAATCTGAAATAGCATCTCAATATCCATCGGATCCCCACAAACACAACATGCAGAATTACAAATAGATGATCTTGATCATGAACAGAGCTCACAAGATCTAAACATGAAAGCACAAAGGAGGAGAACCAGCCATCTAGCTACTACATGGATCCGTAGTCCAAGGATGAACTAGTCACGCATCACACTGGAGGCTTGCATGGTGATGAAGAAGGCCTCCAGGGTGAATTCCCCTCTCCGGCAGGGTACCGAGAAGAGCTTCAGATCCCTCCCGGTCTAGGGATGGAGATGACGGCGGCTATAGACTCTTTCGTGGATTTTTGATCGGGTACTTAGGGTTTTCGTCCCGAGGGCAATATATAGGCGGAAGGAGAGGCCGAGGGGGTGCCGGGAGCGGCCGCACCACCCCCTGGCGCGGGCCAGGCCTAGCCGCGTGGCCAGGTGGTGTGGTGGCTCCCTGGCCCTTCTCCGTCTCGTATTCTGGCACTTGATCACTTCCGGAAAAATAGGCACTTTGGCTTTTGTCCCGTCCAATTCCGAGAATATTCATTTTCTGACTTTCCTGGAACCAAAAACAGCAGAAAACAGGCAGCTGGCACTGTGGTTCTTGTTAATAGGTTAGTCCAAGAAATCATATGAAAAGTACTCCAAAGTTGGAACAAAACACAAGAAAGTGGATAAACCAAGCATGGAACATAAAAAATTATAGATACATTTGCAATGTATCAATCACACAAATTGTGTCTACTCGCCATATTCTCATGCCACTCGCACTCGTATAAATTAGCAATACGGTACCCACAGAAGTCAACCCTTGGTCGAGCGACCGGCACGGCTAAGTAGTGCGGCCTAAGGGCACTAAAAATATCCAGGCCCTAGGACGTCCACGAATACGCCAATCCAGAGCCACCATCAGAGTCACCTAGCTCGACTGGCCCACCGGGCCAAGATGACCAGTATACGCTCCTCACAGCGACATGTCCTTCCCATCCTCGCGCAAAGCGACTCGAACGGTTAAGTACCATGCACGGGGACTCCACAAGAATGGAATCCTCACGCGGCTCGGGAACACACCAAGTAAGAGAGCTTCCTTGGACTCGCCCAGCGACTGGCTTTCCGAGCCAGGGGAAGAGACGCGTTAAAAACAACGCATTAAAACAACCTACAACAGGAACACGCCCAATACGGTTGAGCACCACGCTCGGGGACTCGCCTACAAAACAATCCCATTCATGCTCGGGGACTCGCCCCTCAGAAGACGCAAGGGACAAAGCAGTGCATAACCAAAAGAAACACATAAGTATACAATCGAGTTATACCCCATTAAAGGGCGGATGCGCTCGGGGACTCGCTCAAACAAAAACAAACACAGCACACGATTATGGTTGCAATACGAGTCGATTGACTTCCCTTACTCAAAATATTGTTCACATTACAGCAGTCGCCACTTGGCATATATTACAAATTGCCCAACGATACTATCTATTCTGCAGGTCCTGACGAAGAAGCACCACCACCTCCCTTGACACGAACAAACGGCTACCACGGATTCGTCGGGTAGGTCGTCAGCAACTTCGACAACACTGACTGGAAGGGCTGCTCCGACTTCATGTTGTGATGCTCCGGCTTGGGTTGCCAGGCGCCGGTACCATTTCCTGGTATGGCAAAAGATCCCCCATTGCCAACACCCGATCAGAAAAAGGGGCGGCCTTGGTAGTCAGCTTCAGCACCTCTGACATCTCCACCGTGCCAGTCATCGATGGGTAGCCGCTGGTGACATCCTCAAGGTCGAAATCGTCGGGGAAGTGGGCGAGACCTAGGCTCAATGCCGTGGTGGCCCCACGCCTAAAAGCCGAGCGCGCCATCCACTCCACGATGACAGGCGCCTCCTCCAGATAGCGCCACACTTCCGTAAGCCCCCAGGAATAACCTCGGTGGGGAACATGCCTTGAAGGACCTCTTGGACACATAACGCCGAAGCCGTGGCCGCGTTCACCACAACAGTCACGCACTGCGAGGCGTTGAAGGTCTGAACCACCGGGTCGCTTTGCCCTATCACAGCTGCAAAATCAGACGTTAGTGAAACTACGGACTTCCCAATCAGGGATTTGCCAAACGAGTTAAGCAAAAGACGGAGACTCACCGAGAAGCTTGCGGCAGTTCTCCGTGATGTGCCTCTCCAAGGCGGCATGATCATTATGCAGCCCCACGATGATCGAGTCCGTGGCCTTGCGTTCCTCCTCAGCCGCAGCGACAGCAGCCTTTGCTCGGTCCTCAGACGAAATTGAGGCCGCTTTCGCCTCCTCCAAGTCAAGGATCAGCAAGGCAGTTCGCTCATTCGCCGCGTCAGCTCGGCGACTGGAACATACCCTTCATGGGCCTTGGAAATTGCAGCTGGAAGACCATCTGAAAAAGGAAAGGGACAAATCATCAACGTGCCACACACCAACAGTTCACAGCTGAAAGAGAAAAAGGAAAAGGAGCAAGTACATACCAACAGTTTCCTGGAGTCGCCGGTTTTCCTCCTGCGCCACACGCAGATCCCGCTCCAAACGCTCCCTGGCTGCCTGTCGATCGGTCGACTCCCTCTGCAAACCCTGCAAAAACAAAAAAGTTCAGTACTTACAAAGAGCAATATCAAGTTCCTAGCCGCTGAAATTCAACGACTAAGAACTCGGGGACTAGAGAGTGGAAAGAAATTCAGTCCTAGCCACTGAAGTTCAGCGACTAGGAACTCTGGGACTGGAGAGTAGAAGCAACTCAGTGCCTAGCCGCTGAAATTCAGCAGCTAGACACTCGAGGACTGGACGTACCTGTATGGCGGCGCCAAGCAGTTTGTGAAGCTCGCCGGCGTCAGTCGATGGGACAGTGAAGGAGGTGTGCCCACGACGATGAAGGAAATATGCCCTGAGAGGCAATAATAAAGTTGTTATTATGTATTCCTTGTATATGATAGATGTTTATTTTGCATGCTATAGTTGTATTGAGAGGAAACATCAATACATGTGTGTTTAATAAACAAAAAGGGTTCCTAGTTATGCCTCTCTTATAAACTAGCTTGTTGATTAACAAGATGATCAAGGTTCCTGATCATGGACATTGGATGTTGTTAATAACAAGGTCACAGCATTTGTGAAATGATGTGATGAACATTCATCCGAAGTATAGCATTACGATCAAGTCATTATGTTTATATTGCTATAACATCATACAAAGTAGTCTTAGTCCTTAGACCATGAAATCATGTTAATTGCTAACACCGGAAGAGTATCTTGATAACATCAAACGTCACACCGTAACAGGGTGACTATAAAGATGGGTTCAGTGCTACGAAGGTGTTATGTTGAGTCTCATGGATCAAGAGTGGGATTTGTCCATCCCGATGACGGATAGATATACTCTGGGCCCTCTCGGTGATATCACATTAAGATAGCCTGCAAGCAAGTGATGTGATCACTAGAATGTTATATCACGGGAACGAGAAAAGAGTGCATGTCGGTAACGAGATCAAACTAGGTATTGGATACCGATGATCGAATCTCGGACATGTATTATATCATGAGACAAAGGGATTAAATTGCTGACGTTAAAGGTTCTCACGATCACAGAAGTCATCGTTGGATATGCAGGAGTCAGTATGGATCTCCAGGTCCCGCTTCTGATTATTGATCTGAGAGGAGTCTCAATCATGTCTGCATTATTCGCGAACCGTAGGGTGACACACTTAAGGGTTGCCGGACACCATTTAGAAGCACATATGTTCCAGACAAAAGGTTTGCAAAGCGCAGGAAATGTTTCGATAGAAACCGGAATTGTTTCGGGTGAAATTGCAGAAAGTGGTTCTGCATGTGATATTGAAATGTTGCAAGGGGTTTTATGTGAATGTTGTTAATTAAGTAATTTAAAAAATTCTGAATAAAATAAATAAAGAGTTTTATTAATTGAGAGTTGCATTTAATTTGGTGGAAATTAAATACATGTGAGTGGGATTTGGGTGGAGGCACATGTTTATGTGAGTGGAAGTTCACCACATGAATGAAGGAGGGGAGGAGTCCCCCCCCTCATGCGCCGGCTATGGAGGGGAGGGGTCTCCCTCCCTCCCTCCTATATAAGCCACCCTCTCCCCTCTCACAAATCACACCTCCTCGTGAAGGATCTCTCTCCCCCTCTAGTTATTCCCCCATGGTCTTAGATTAGCGAGATACATGTTCCCGGTGGCCTTGCGTCTGGAAGGAGTTGCTGCTTCCGCTGATTCGCTGGAGCGAGGAGGTGGAGGTTGTTCGGTAGCTTGAACGTGTGTGCGAGGACGGATGCGCTGCTGATTTGCGGCGCTCGGACTTCCACACGATCTTGAGATCGGCAAGCGTACGACTACATCAACCACGAGTTCCTACTCGTTAACAAAACTCGTTGTCTTCGAGGGTTAGTTCTCCATGGATGTATGTCCACCTATTGCTCTGTATCTAGTAGATAGATCTTGGCGTATAGTTCTCATCGTAGGAAATTTTTTGTTTTCTATGCTGCGGACCCAACAGTGGTATCTGAGCCTGATCTATGCGTAGGTGCTTTGCACTGGTAGTACACATATGTTGATATGTGGCGATGATGATCATGTTATTGCATCTTCTATGTACTTTGGATATTGGTGGCATAGTGGGATGAAGCGGCCCGGACCAACCTTACATGTCATCGTACATGAGACCGGTTCCACGACTGACATGCAACTAGTTTTGCATAAGTGGCTAGCGGGTGTCTGTCTCTTCTACTATAGTCAATATCTGATTTACAACGAGTTGCTAATAACTTGGTTATCCTCGTTGTGGTTCATGTTCGTAGGTAAGACCGGTTCTATTTCCGAAAGCCCTAAGCCACGTAAAACTTGCAATTGATAAATTAGAGGCGTCTAGTTTAGATCGTTGCTGGGCTAGTGTCTTGATATGGTATTGTTGTAAGTAGATGTATGATAGATACTCTTACAACTCACTTGACGTGTAAGTTCCATAGACCTTGGCCTTACACATAAAGGAATGATAGAGATCATACCACGATGCAAATGATAGAGATCAATGCATGGACCATATCACCCACCTCCTTCACACATTAGATGTTAGCATCTTATATTGCTAGTTTGGCGTTTTTGATAGCATTATAAGATTATCCCTCATTTAGATATCAAGATAAAATGTGTTCTTTCCTTAAGTATGCACCGTTCTATGGATCGTGTTTTGAGGCATCACGTGATGATCGGGTGTTCTCGACTCTGCGCTTTCATACAACGGGTGTAAGACAGTTTTACACATGCGAATACTAAGGTTCTTACTTGACGAGCCTAGCATAAGACATGGCCTCGAAACACGGACCGAAGGTTAAGCATGAGTCATATAGTTGATATGATGCCCATATAGATGCTCGCCTTTGAAGCTACCCGACTCACGGGATGATCGGACTTGGTGTAGTGGATTGGTTCATGTAATCACCAAAAAGACACGAGGGATGTCGTTTTTGAGTGGGAATTCATTAGTAATTTGGATTATTGAAACTCAAATCTAATCATAACCTTAGGTCTAAATATATTTTACAAATTCTGTTGTAGATGGCACCACCTGCTTTTAATTTCAATATGTTCATGGAGAAAGAGAAACTTGCTGCGAATGGTAGCAACTTCACCAACTGGGCTATGAATTTTGAGGATTCTCCTCACTGCTGCACCAAAAGCAATATGTGCTAGAGGCGCCGCTAGGCCCCCCACCAGCTCCTGATGCCCCTGACGAGAAAATACGTCTATATAACTCGTCAGGAGGACCACAACTAGTTCATTGCGGCATACCGTATGGGCTAGAACCAGAACCTTCGAAAACGTTTCGAAAATGGCAATGCCTTTGATACCATGGGAGAATTGAAAATGATTTTCGATACCCATGCTGCGGTAGAGAGTTATAATGCCTTCTGAAAGGTTCTTTAGCTGCATGATGGAAGAGAAACAGCTCCGTTAGTGAGCAACGTACTCAAAATGTCTGGGGTACGCCGATAAGCTTGTGTCCTTGGGAATAACGATTCCCATTGACTTAGGCATACATCGTGTTCTCCAATCTCTGCCACCTAGCTACAAGAGCTTCGTGATGAACTATAATATGCAGGGCATGAAGAAGTCTCTTCCCGAGCTTCTGTCAATGCTTAAGACTGCAGAAGTGGAGATTAGAAAGAACTCAAGTGTTTGATGATCAATAAGACCACCGGTTTCAAGAAGGACAAGAAAGGCAAGCAGAAGGGAAAGAAGGCGGCAAATCTGTTGCCCGCCTGAAAAGAACCCCGAGCTGGCCCTAAGTCTGACACCGAGTGCTACTATTGCAAGGGGACTGGCCATTGGAAGCGCAACTGCCCCAAGTATTTGGCGGACAAGAAGTCCGGCAAGGCAAACAAAGGTATATGTGATATACATGTTATTGATGTGTACTTGACTAGTACTCGCAGTAGCACCTGGGTATTTGATACGGGATCGGTTGCTAATATATGTACCTCGATTCAGGGGCTGCGGAACAAGCGACATTAGCAAGGGATGAGGTCACGATGCGGGTCCGCGATGGATCAAGAGTTGATGTGATCGCCGTCGGAACGCTGCCTCTCCATATGCCGTCGGGATTAGTTATAAACCTAAATAATTGTTATTTTGGTGCCTGCACTGAGCATAAATATTGTATCCGATCATGTTTGATGCAAAGTGGTTATTCATTTAAGTCTAAAAACAATGGTTGTTCGATTTATATGAATAATATCTTTTATGGTCATGCACCTGTGTTGAATGGTTTATTTCTGTTGGATCTCGATAGTAGTATTACGCATATTCATTATGTTTATGCTAAAAGGATTAAACTTAATAATGATATATCTGCATATATGGGCACTGCCGTCTAGGTCATATTGGCGTTAAACGCATGAAGAAACTCCATTCTGATGGACTTTTGGAATCACTTGATTTTGAATCATTTGATACATGTGATCCATGCCTTATGGGCAAGATGACTAGAACGCCGTTTTCCGGTTCAATGGAAAGGGCGACAGATTTATTGGAAATCATACATACTGATGTGTGTGGACCAATGAGTGTGTCGGCGCGAGGTGGATATCGTTATTTGTCACTTTCACGGATGATTTAAGTAGATAAGGGTATATCTATTTGATGAAACATAAGTCTGAAACCTTTGAAAAGTTCAAAGAATTTCAGAATGAAGTGGAAAATCATCGTAACAGAAAGATCAAATTTCTGCGGTCTGACCGTGGAGGAGAGTATCTAGTTACGAGTTTAGCACACATATGAAAGACTGTGGAATGGTTTCACAACTCACGCCTGCCGGAACACCACAACGTAATGGTGTGTCAGACATCGTAATCGTACTTTATTGGATATGGTTCGATCTATGATGTCTCTGACTGACTTGCCACTGTCATTTTGGGGTTATGCACTGGAAACCACTGCATTCACTTTAAATAGGGCACCATCTAAATCCGTTGAAAAGACACCGTATGAATTATGGTTTGGAAACAAACCTAAGCTGTCATTTCTTAAGTTTGGGGATGCGATGTTTATGTGAAGAAACTTCAACCGGATAAACTCGAACCCAAAGCGGAAAAATGCGTCTTCATAGGATACCCTAAGGAAACGATTGGGTATACCTTCTATCACAGATCCGAGGGCAAGGTCTTTGTTGCCAAGATGGATCCTTTCTTAGAAGGAGTTTCTCGCGAAAGGTGTGAGTAGTCGGAAGGTAGAACTCGAAGAGGTTATTGAACCTTCTCTTCATGAAATGGCGAGTAGCGCCAGCACCGAAGTTGTTTCGGAGTTGACTTCACCTAATGAAAGAGAG